>JAOXYD010123191.1:0-11153 GCA_028565735.1 Pinacopodium congolense | reverse complement strand
TCTTTGGTCTATAATTTTGTTGACATCTACTAACTATCCTAATAATAAATCATTCACTAATTAGCAAGAACAAATATGATTGGATTATTTAGAGTAGACACCATAACAAGGCCCCACTAACTCATGCTATGGCTCACTGTGCAACAAGGCTCCACTAGTTGATGTCCTATCTTATAGCTATGAGCCGGGGCATTATAACACTGGAAATGACCAGCCTAAGTCATAATCACACAAGCTCGGTTATATAACATAGAGAGTTGGAATCCTAGACTAATTGATTAAGTTTATTTGCAAGACCAATTAAACTATTGTTACTTATGATATTTGCCAATGAAAATTATGTATCAAAAGCCTATGCCTAGCAATTGAACTAAGAATCACAAGTAAATTGGATAAACCTATAGAAAATTTCCTAATTTATGTCATTTAACCTAAATTCTAATTCAATCTCGACCTAAAACATAATGTCCAATGCAAAATAAATCAATTCTCACAATTATAAAGTCATTATCTCATTAATCCTTCTTACCTAAATAAACCTAAGCTAAAATAATGAAATTAACCTTAATATAAACTGAAATTAATAATAGTAGAAATATAAATGTAGAAATTATAAAGGAATTAAGGAAAAAGGGCTGAAATTAAAGAACCAACGACTATATTAACAAAATTTCAAGATTCAACGCATATTTAAACAAACCCAAAATAAATACAATAAAAAAAGGAAAATGGAAATACAGTAGAGAAAATAAGAGAATAGAATGTAAACAACAACTAAACAATTAATCTAATGATGAAAACAAAAATAATAGGAAAAGAAAATAAAAATAAACCTAAAACCCTAATAAAATAAAAAGAAAGAAAGAAAATAAGATGAAAACTTAATAAAAATGATGGAAGCTACTAGAGAATGGTGTCTCTATCCTTTAGGACCCATTTTATACCCTTTCCAATTAGGGTAAAATGAAGGAAGATGAAAATACCTCTTTGTCCCCATTTTTATCATTTGTAAAACCTTCAATGGAAGTTCATTAACAATCAACAGTGATCTGTGTCAATTACCATTGATGGTGCAATCTTTGACTTTTAATGGTGATTACTACATGTTCAACGACAGTCTATGCCAACCATCATTGATTTCTTGGACAACAGCTTTCCTTCAAAATTTTTCTCTAAATTATCTTAAAACTTGGCCTTTTCATCGAGAAAAAGTGTCAGCACCTTCAATTTTTCATTCAACAAAATTTTCGCATATTCTCATCAAAACTAGGCATGAATCAATATGAATCTACATAATAAAATATAACAAAAAAACATCCTTATCATGTAACAAGTTCAAAGGAGTTAGATCTTGTAATTAATCCAGTTAAATGGTTTGAATTTGTTTATAAATCTTATTTGAGGTTTCAATAACTTTAAGGGCTCAAAGTATGATCATTTTGATACATATGTTTTGAAATTGTAAAGTTTCATAGATCAAAATATTTTTAGTTTTTCATTTTAATTGAAGAGTCTTGATCATTAAAATCTTTTTGGAGAACTTTTGGAACTTGATTCATCAAGTTTTTATGAAAGGAATGGCTTTGAGAAGTATAGAAAACTTTTAAAAGGTTAGAGGTTTTGGAAAGTTTAATTTCATTTGGCTAAGACATGTTTGATTTTTGATTTTAATTAAAGGGTCTTAATATCCAAAATCACTTTAAGGGAGTTTTTAAACTTGGTTAAATTGCTTTTTAGGCAACGAAATTGGTTTAGGGTATTTGAGAAATTTGGAAAACTTCTATAAAAGTTGGACAACTAATCTGCAAAGGCATTGATTGATCAAGGCCGAAGATTCGTCGACAAGTTGGTGATTTTTGAGCATATTGATTGACCAGTCTAGTGGAGTGGTCTACCAATCTAGTGAAGTGATCAACTAGTACAAATATTAGTTGACTAATACAACGTAGTGGTCGATTAGTGTGTCCTATCTATACATAACAACTAGTTTTTCCTTGTGTCTAATGACCTTTTAAGCCAAAGTAACATTTAAGAAGTGCTTCTAACAGATTTTTGAGGTTGGTAAAGATATAAATGCTTTTCTTAAACGTTGTTGAAAACGTCTTATAAGCCATTAACATTTGAGGGAAAGATTTGAGAATTCTTGAGCTTTAAAGTTAAGTTTAATTTTTTGTGTGATTACATTTTAATTTCAATTTATTTATTTTTTAATTCTAAAGCTTTTAAGAAGTTTATAAAGGTTTTTTTTTATCTTGATTGAGCTTTGTGCATTCAAAACTTTAGTTGTTGAGATTTCAAGAAAGAAACATTTAAGTTGTGTTTTCACTTCTAGAGGGGGCTTTTTATCTTATTAGGATTGAGTTATAAAAAGTGTTACTCTTTACCCTAGAAAAGTAGGACTTGGTTTCCTCTTCACTATTAAAATTATGATTATGTAGGTTTCTTTTCAACATTGCAAGCAAGATTTTTTAAGTTCATCTTCAATCTAAAGAAAGATTTGTAAAAGGTTGCTCCTTACCTTCACAAAAGAATATTTTAATTTATAAGGGTTTGTCTTCACCTTGAGAAGATTGTTTATGGTGAAATTACCAAAAATTTGTTGGAGAATAGACGTAGACAAAGGATTTTTACTGAACTACTATAAAAATTGATTTACATTACTCTTCCCTACTTTTTACTTTATGCAATATTATGTTTGTTATCAATTCATATTGACATCACCATTAACATCACATTGTAATTGCCTTAGGGTATAGCTAAATTGTGGTTAAGGACTCCATTCGTTACAAAAATTGGTTTAGGTTTAAATTTAAAAATTAACATCTAATTTTCCCGTCGTGTAAGCTTTATATAAGATTGAAAATTTAAATTAAAACCCATCTTACTCCTTGCATATCAATTTCTAACAAAATTAGTGAGAAAAATATCAAAATGACACATTTAATTGTTTCATCTAGTCAAAAGAGGCAAATTGTTAGTAAAGAACCTTTCTTTAATAGGAATGACTATTTACATTAAAAAGCAAGATTGAAAATTTTTTTATGGTTAAGAATATATATTTACGGGAGATAGTTTATATTGGACTATACATTCCCACTAAGGTAATAGGAGATAAAATATTCCTAAATTAAATGAAGAGTTAAATAATGATGATAAGAAATAAATTTCCATTAATAATAGGGCTATGTATTTTTTTATATACATTAGGAAGGAATAATTTCAACAAGGTATCTATATGTAAAATGATATTTGAAATTTATCATACTTTAGAGGTCAAATATGAAGGCACTAACCAAGTTAAGGAAATTAAAATGCCCATACTCGCACATCATTATGAGTTGTTTAATATTCACTATGAGGAAAGCATTTCTACTATGTACATTAGGTTCATTAATATCATTAATGAACTTAAAGGTTTAGGAAAATTTGATACTAATGTTAATTTGGTAAGGAAAATCCTTAGGTCACCACCAAAGACTTTGGAGGTTATGATGACAACAATTCAAAAGGCCCAATGACTTGAACAACCTAACTCTAGATAAGGTTATTGGTTCCCTCCTCACATATGTGATAAGGCTTAAGGAAATAAATGAGTAGGAGATTGGACAAAAGAAGCAGATTTTGGCATTCAAGGCCTTAAAAGAAGATTCTAGTGATGAGGAGACATTAACTAGTAAAAGTGATACTAAAGACTTGTTCTCCTTACAAGAAAATTCAAAAGATTTTTGAAGAAGAGGGTTTTTCTAAGAATAAAGATTAAAATAAATTTTATTTTAAACTAAACTCTTCTAATATTATTTGTTTTGAATATATAAAATTAGGACATATAAAATTCCAATGTCCTCTCTTCAAGGAAAATAAAAGAAATAAGAGGAGTAATTAGGAGGAGGAGAAGAGGGAGCGAAAAAAGAAGAAAGCATTCAAGGATACAACATTGGATGATTTAAATGATTTAGAAAATGAGCATTTAGAAGGGGAGGTAGCCTATATATGCCTCATGGTAACGGAGTGATAAGGTACCCTTTAGCTCTAACTCTTATAATGAAGATGATTATGATTATCATACATATGATAGGATAATTAAATGCCTAGAAATTATGAATATTAAAAGGAAGAAAATATCTTCCAAATACAAGGAAACCTTGAAGCTTTTGGATGAATGCATGTTAGAAAGTGAAAAATTGAAAAATTATATGCATGACATGTTAGAAGCTAAGAGTGTGGAAGTTTCCTATAGTGATATAGATAAATTATTGCATGAGCATGAGGCATTGAAGAAGGAGGTCAATGCCCTTAAGAATTCTTTAACTAAATTCACTAATGGTAATGAGAAATTGAAGAACATGCTAGGAGTATAAAAGATTACAAATGATATATAAGTACTTGATTTTACTCAAAGGAGTACAAAAATCATTGCCGGGATAATTTTATGGAAGGAAAGTCTTAACATAAAGAACCTATACCCAAGCAAACATATTAGGATATTGATTACTATCAGCCTTACATACAAAATTAGTTCAAATTAATCTATCTTTTAACACAAAAAATATAATTTATTTAAGACACAAGAGCACTGGTCGCAACAAGTAATATAGCATAGTATTTTTAAGACTTCGAGTATCAATCCCACGAGGAAGTGTGTATGTGATTATAAGTACTAGGTCAATCAGATTACAATTATCTAAAGAACACTCAGCTTTATGATCTATAAAACAAATGCTAAAAGAAAACTAAAACCTAGAAAACTTATAATCAATTGTAAAAGAGTTTAAGGTTGATTTTTTCTAAATTATCCAGTTAAATCTTTGGTAGTTGATAATTTAATTGATGGATCAGTGTTGCTTAATCTATGGTATCTTCTCTAAATCAAGTCAACGCTAGGGTTAAGACACCGGATTATCTCTATTGATCCTATCCTGATGTTTGGTTATGCCTCAGACTTAGGTAATAGGCTTAAAGCCTAGGAAGTCTAATCTTGAATTTTCCTAATTCAAGAGTAACACTCTCATGATTAACCAAGTTTTTGGTTATTTCACTAATTTAAACTATGTTATTAATGTTGAACCAAGGTTGGTTCCACCTTATTTTGGAGATAACAACACAACCTTTGCTACTAATTATTGTGTTTTGAAAGACAGGTACAAAGTTTAAAGGTGATAAATTAAGCGGTCTTCGAGAAGAAAATGGAAAATAAATTGGAGACTTAAAGTTTGAAGAAGTTTTATCTTGTGATTTAATTATTGTAAACTTTGCCCAATTTTAGTTTGGTGTGTTCAAGAGGCTCATAATTGACTCTTCATGCATACATATTTTAGAATATGCATATAGGTGCATAGTTAAGATATATTTTGTTTATTTTCATGTGATTAAATAACTCTTTTGTTGATTGTTCATATTTTATTGAAAATGAATTAGTTGTTAGTTCGTAAAGAAAGTCTAAAATAAGGGTTAAAAATGTTTTATGTTCATTAAGGTATAAGTGTCTCGGAGTACACTATCTTGACATTGGTCAACTAAATAGTATATTGGTTGACCAAATGTGTTTTGTTTGGTGACTATTGGTCGACCAAACGTATATTAGTTGATCAAACCATGACTATCGGTCAAATGAATGTGTTTTGATAACGATATGTTTGTGACCATTGTACAACGGATAGTTAGCCAAAATGCTTAATATAAATAGTTTGTCTGTCTATGCATCTCAAATACGAGAGTAATACTTTTGAACATTTTGTTAAGTGCTTTTTGCTGTTTGAAGAGCTATGTAATTTTCCTTCAGTGTTTGTGTGAGGCTGTTACTCATTATTTTTCATTGATCTAGTCTTTTGCAAACATAAAGTTGAATTTGAGTAAAGTACTTTTATAATTTTTTGTGAGTTATTGAGAGTTTATTCTTGAGAATAGGAAAAAGAAGTGAGTCAAAGGTTCTCCTTTAACATGTGAAAAGGGATTATAATTGATTCGTACTTTCTTATTTGATTTTCAATAAGAAAAAAATCTCAACAGTGGTGTTAAAGACTGGATTATGAGTAACTGGATCACTCTGAACTAGAATAAATCACGATGTACCTCTTTCTTTCTATACTCTCTTTTTTTTTCTCACTTGTATTATTACAATCTATCTGATTAGATGAAATTGCTTAAACTTTTGCATTTATTATTTACTAGATTTATATAAGAATTTCCAAACTCTAATTCACCCCACTCTTAGTGACATATCAAACCTAACAATTGGTATCAGAGTAAGGTATCACATAACCTTACTTCCAACGAATTAATGAATAAAGATCTTATGGCACAAATGAATAGTTTTGCCTCCTCTTTTTATGGAAACAACTATTTTAATTGGAAAGTTAGAATGAGACACTTCTTAAGAAGTGAAAGTATAGATCTATACTTGTGTATCTCTTAAAAAACCACTTTACCTTCAAAGTTGGTAGGAAATGAAATAGTGCTCAATGATGACAATGAACTAAATCTTGAAGAAAAGAGGTTAATGTCCTTAAATAGTAGAGTTATACATGTTTTATTTTATGCATTAAGCCTAGAAGAATTTACTGAGTTTCTATGTGTGAATATGCTTATGATATTTGGCGTACTTTAGAAATTACACATGAAGGAATTAATTAGATAAAGGAAACAAAAATTAGCATGCCCACTTACCAATTTGAACTATTTAAGATGACTCAAGATGAAAAAAATTCTCCAATGTATGCTTACTTCAATAATATTGTTAGTGCTTTAAAGGGTCTAGGTGATTATGGTTGGCCACATACAAAATTAGCTCAAATTAATCTATCTTTTAATGTACAATTTAACAATTAATTCAAGACCAATAGTTCAGCAAGCGTACCGATCAAATCAAGTAATAAAGTGAAGTATATTTAAGACTCCGAGTATCGATCCCATGAGGAAGTTTGTATGATGTAAGTACTAGGTCAATTGGATTACAATTATCTAGAGCACACTCATCTTTATGATTTAAGAAAATAAATAACTAAAAGCTAATCTAAAAAGCTTAGAAAAATTCCAATCAATTGTAAAAGAGCCATAGATTACTTTTCCTAAATTATTTAGTTAAGCTTTGGTAATTGATGATTTAATTGATTTAAAGATTAGTGATATTTAATCTAGGGTCTTTTTGAAATCAAGGTAGTGCTATGGTTAAGACACTGACTTATCTCTATTGGACCTATCCTGGGGTTTGGTTATGTCTCAAACTTAAGTAATAGGCTTAAAGTTCAGGAAGTCTAGTCCTAAATTATCTTAATCTAAAACTAGCACCCTGATGATCAACCAATCTTTGGTTAGTTCTTTGATTTAAACCACGTTATTTAATGATCTTTCTAATAACCTAGGTAGAATCTATCGAATCCTAGATTATCTGATGGCAATATCTTAAGTGATCAGTTTAGGACATGCATTAGGCATTCAATAAACAAAGATTAATTCACTAATCATGCATTAATCATAAATTGACACAATTAATCATCCATAAACAGATTAAGCATGATAACTTAATTGAAATTAAATATTAAGCACAACAATTAATCAAAGAACATAATAAATATAACTTAAGCAACAATACTTTGATTAATTAAAAAAACAATAATACATGAAATTAAGAGTTTAGAATGTACCAAATCACTTTCCCAGATGGTATTCTAACTTTGAACTATGTGCATGAAGTTTTTGGAACTTCAAATAACCTGAAAATCTCAAATTACAAAATATTGAAAAGAAAAATAACCTACTAAAACTAATATGTTTAGCTCTAATTCCAGGTACTTAAAATGTCTAGAGAGGCCCTCTAATTATAGGGATAGAGCTGTTGTAAGTGTAGGAAGAAGACAAGCCTCAATTGTTGCAGAATCTACTGGAAAACGTGTCTGTTGTCCTTCAATGATGGTCTGCATCGATCTATAACAATGTCGTTATAAGATGAACAGCTCACCGTTAGTATACAATTTTTGACTTCTTCATCAGTGGTCTGTGATCCATCAATGGTAGGCTATGCAAGGCGCCATTAATGATCCAAATTTGTGTCCTTTGATATTTTTGCACATTTCTCCAATTATTCACATCAAACTACAATTAAATTATTTCTAAACATAAATTAAGCATTTAAGCACTGAAATAGGGCTAAATATACAACAAATAACATCAAAAAACACTATAAATTTGAGCTCCTAACACTAGGTAAGACCTACTCTAATGTTGAGCTTACTAAGAAAATCTTGAGATCTTTACCAAAGAGGTGGGAACCTAAGGTGACGGCAATGTAAAAAGCAAAGGATCTCAACATTTTATCACTTGAAGAACTAATTGGTTCTTTACTTATCGATGAGATGGTACTAAAAGATGCTTAAGAAGAAATTGCACCAAAAAAGAAAAACATCGCTTTCTAAGTATCAAAGAAAGATGAAAGCGAGAACCAAGAATAATCTTATAGAAGTGGTGAAAAGACTCTATAGCACTCATCACAAGAGGTTTAAGGAAGCTCATCCGTAGAAAAGCTCTAATCCATAGAAAGGAAGGTAAGTATTCTAAAACTAAATTATCAAATGTAACATGTTTTGAGTGTGGTGAAAAAAGACATGTTAGGTCGTACTGTCCACACCTTCAAGAAAGCAAAAAGGAAGAAAAGAAGGAAAGGAAGGAAAAGAAGAGTTACAAAAAGAAAGCATTAAAGGTGACATGGAGTGAGTCAAGCAAATTGGAAAAAGAAGAGACAGCCAACATGTGTTTTGTAACCTAGAATGAGGTTAGTACTCTTAACTTAAATGATGAAGTTGAGGATGAATATACTTATGAAGAACTATTAGATTTTGAAGGAGATGTGGCTAAGAAAAAGAAGGCCTTGCATGATAAAAATTCGGAATGCGTGAAAGTATTAGATGAGTATAAATTTGAAAATGATAATCTTAGGAAGGACTTAGTCTTAATAACCAAAGATAATGATGAACTCTTAAATGAAAACATGGCTTTAAAGAAAGAGGTAAAAATTCTTAAAGAATCTCTATCAAAATTCATTAAAGGAAAAGACAAGTTAGAGACTATACTAAGTGTTCAAAAGATGGGTAATGACAAACATGGTTTAGTGTATAACGAAGCATCATCCAGTAAGACCGTTTTTCGTAAAAATAAAAAAAATTAGAAGATGATAGTCCAAAATTCACTTAAAATGCATCACAAAGTATAACTAATCTCCATGCATACATGTACTCTAAAAAACCTAGAAGATATATGCATTGTCAAAGAACTTGTAGGCAACCATGACAACATTCTCATAGGTCCTATCATGAGTATAGCAATAAAAATGCATATAAAATTTTAACTCCTTTGTTCTACACTTATTGTGAAAGACATGGGCATGTGCGTTATTTTTGTTATGATAGCTTAAGAAATGCAAATGCAATTCCATTTGGTCGTGGAAGGTACAAGACTAACATTCATGGACCCAAGATGATATGGGTACCAAAAGTTCGTTAGGATTTTCTATTTTATAGGTACCTTTAAGAACGTTAAAGCTCCTAACATCATTGTTGAACCAAGATTGAAAGAAATTCGTGACAAATAAAAAGGTACCAAATATACTTGTGAAATATGGAAAATATACGATGAAATGATGTGTGAACCTTTTATCTCTATTATGTGGTTTTATTATATTTTTTTCTTTCACATTTATTTGGTCGACCGAATATAATTCAGTTAATTGAAACCGAATATCGATCAACCGATATAAATGATTCGGTCGACCGATATATGAAAAGTTCGCGATATAAGCCTGGCTTCCCTCCTCTTTCTACTTCTATTTTCTTCTCTCCTGACCCCCTCTCTATGCACGCCATTTTCGTCGACTCCCCAAGCTTCTTTGATGCCCATCATGCACTTTTGAGCGCCCAAAACACTAGTCTTAGGATCCTAGAAGCTTCTTGTCACTCCTCTAAGGCGTTTCATCCTTGGAGAAATCATCTCACTGGTTTCCTTCTCTCATATTCATCTTCATCCCTCTGTTCTGACTTCTACAAGCTTTAGGCGACCACGAAGGCTCCAAACTACTCTTGGTGACTCTCTTAACCGAAGCCCTCTACACCTTAGCATCAATTGAGTATGGATTGCTTGATTTTGGCGTCTTTAGCTAGTTAGGGATTTGGGTTTGAATTTTCTAGATGAAATTAAGAAATTAAACTAAATCAGTTGTGTTTTCTTACAATTAGAAGCATAATTAGGCTTGTAGAACAACCAATTGCATTTCTGCCTGATCAATTTGAGTTTTCCCTAAATTTCAGTTTATATGATTTAGGGTCAATTAAATTTTTGTCCAAATTCTGTATTTTTCTTAAAATTGACTTATTTAAACTTCAATTAAGTGCATTTCTAAGGGTTTTAAGCAGTCAATTTCTTTTGATCTAATTTCATTTTCTTTATTTTTTAAAATTATAAATTAAGGCCTAAATGTTTTTCTATATCAATTACTAATCTTTTAACAAAATTAAAGTGTTAGAAATCAAATTAAATATTCTTTCAAGATTTTAAAAAAAAAATCCTTTTCCTTTAAAATTGCCTAAATTTTTATTTTTCCAATGTTTGAGGTTTATAGAAGGTTGAAATCATTTTTTAAATTAAATTTAGCGACAATTACAACTCTTTTTGAAGGAATTCCTCTTTATTTTAAATCATAAGCATTCCTTTTAAACTACGTCCTCTTTATCCCTGAGAATATTGCTTTCCAAAATCATATTTTTTAAAATACGTTTAGAAGTTACCTAGTTTTACATTTGCATATTATGTAGGATTTCTTGTGATTCTCATCCTTATAGGTTAAGGGGTTGATCTTCAACATTTGGTTTCGCTCTTGCGCTTAATGTCTCTTAGAGCCACTCTAAGTCTCTTATTCATATTCCCTACATTCCTAGAAACTTCCATCATGGTGAGGACTCGAGGTGGTAGCACTACTAGAGCTAGGAGATCCCAACCTATCGATAGTGATTACCTAGATGTGGATTTTGATCAATTCCAAGATTTTTCTACTAAGAAACTGTTTGACAACTGTGTCATTTCTCTTGATCATTAATAAGATTGAAATTTATTAATTTTTCATATGCTTTTTAATGTTATTTCAATCTTATTTTATTGTTTAAATATTTAAT
>JAOXYD010123180.1:0-11153 GCA_028565735.1 Pinacopodium congolense | reverse complement strand
TTAAAAAGTTCTTTTTTATTATTTATTTAGAGATTTTCTTAATTAATTAGAAAACCAATCCTTAATAAATTAGAAAAACTCTTTTCAAATAAATTAAAGAAAACCCTTTTCTTTACTTAACAAATGAAAATATTTTTTAAATTTAATTAAGAAAAAATATTTTTTTTAATAAATCAAGAAATTTATTATTCAAAATAAAAAACAATTTATAAATATAATAGAATAATAATTCTTTAAATAAAATAACTAACTTAGTTTATTTCAATCAAATTGAAACAAATTAATTTAATTAAGAAGCACTTTTTTTAATTAAATAAGGAAAAACATCTTTCTTAAATAAAGGAGTCAAATTAATTAATAATTTCAATCTAACTGAACATAGAATTAATTCTAATTTTAAAAAATAATTTCCTTTAATTATTAACCTTAATAATTAAGAAAAATAATTATTATAATTATGGAATTGATTTTAAATTTAAATCTAGTTTAAATTTTATTTAGAATAAGGATACTTCTATTCTAAGTTTTGGTTAATGTAATCTCATCACACACGCTCCCTATTTCATCCTTTATTCTAGGTTTAGACTTACAGTAAACCTATACCCAAACAATTCTTACCCTAGTATTAGAATAGCTTATTTCTATGTCCAAACAAAGGTCTTCTTCTTTATAAGAAAACCCTTGCTACCGCCTTGTTTCTCTAATAACCCTAGTTATCTTAAACCAAGCCATCACTTTATGTAGCCGACTTCTTTTTCTTCTCGTTGTCACTACTTTTGACAGCCGCAAGTGGGACAACTAATGACAATCAAATCTGCCATTTGCTACCTCGTGCAATACTGCGTGCACCCAATGCTGCAACTGTCAACCACCAACTACCAATGCATCACTAGTTATAATTTTTTTCTTCAATTTCCATACACAGCAACTGCTACTTCACTTCTTCGTCAATAATATGACAACTCACCTATCACCTTATGTAAATGGGTTTCATTTTCCTAACACAATTTCCTTAAAAAAATTTTAATAACAACAATTAACATTAATTATTCTAGCCATATGACAATGAATCAATGCAAATGTTTTACAAGGTAACTGCCAATCTATCTAGGAGTAATGCATAAATGTTTCCTTGTTTTATAACACTTCTAAAAATTCAAACAGAGGAATCGGAAAAATCTCAGAAACAAGAAAGAATAGTGGCATGTTTATCTTATTATTCCAGAAAACAAAAAAAAGAATAGTGGGCAGTAAATAAAATGGATAACAATGATTAGTCATATTTTAGAACAATTCTAGAAATATCAATAGGAAAAAATTTCTAGATTTCAGATTATGTAAAAGGATATCTAAACACTTCATATTCAATTCTGTTGCAACATCTTGCAAATTCAATTCTAGATTTAAATCAATAAAAATCAAATAATATTTAATCAAGTTACAGAATATGGATTACTCTGATACCATTGTTGGGAAATTAGAATGCGATCGAATCACACACAATGGAAGGAAAACAAAAAAATGTCTGGATTTCCCATAAAGCCAAGATTACTTTAAACTATAATAAGATTAAATCATAAATATAATAAATCATGAATCTAAATTTGTACCTTAATATGAAGCTTGATCCATGTCCTCATCTTCTCAAATCATGATGGAAGAATAACTTGAGTCGCATAAGTGTCCGACCTCTAACAGTATCAACGGACTAACTTTTGGAGAAATTTAACACTTGATAAGAGAAAAACAAGAGTTGCTAGCCCCTCTTATGTTTCTTCCTTTATATAGAAAATATAATATCTTTCTTAGTATTAAAATTAAACATAATTGCAATTAAAATATCAATTTGATTATAATGGTTATTTAATCTTAATGTAATCAAATATTATATATTTAACCCTGAAATTTCTAAAACATCACAATTAAATCTAACTTAATGAATTTTGCTATCCTCAATTGATCATTGTGTGTGACTCATTAGATTCTTAATATGTTGACAATGATTATAAATTATTGTTGAACCAATAAAGGTTCAAATTTTATTTTTAATGATAACAAAAACTTTTTTTTTACTAATGATTCAAGTTTATGTTATGGATTTTAAAGATAAGTGCACTTCATGATGAATTTTAAATGGAATACGTAAAGTTTGAAGGCCAAAATTGAAGTTTATGAAAGAATAAGGCATATGACAACTTCAAGACCTTAGTTAAGTTGTTTCAAATATTTTTGCAAGTTTTATTTAATGCCCAATTGACCTAAGGGTTTAAAACTATCATACATTGCATATGGTTTTGTAAAAATGTATAAAACTCTCATCATATAGGTCAATTCATATGTTTGGATTTTTGAATGTTTTGATAAGTCAAATAGGCTTGAATCATGTTTTAAAACTTGCTTAAAATGTTAATTAATGTTAGGGAAGTATTTGGAAAGGTTTAGAATTAAATTAAGCATTGTTTCATGTTTTTCTAGAGATATACAACGGGCTAGCAGGAGGAATACGACAAGCTGCAGTGTGCCATATAGGTTTTACCTTCTCTTGACCTCTAAACGGCTAGTTTTTACCACCTAACAACTCAAAACCCATTCTACTAGTTTTTTACCAACTAACGACTCAAAAACCTTTCTAACCCTTTATATATTTCCTCTAAATACTTATATCAGTTCTTAATGGGAAAATAACAGATTTACAACCAACAATCACTCTTTCTCTCAAAGTTGTCAAGCATCTTCCCTACAGTAGTTTCAATAAGATTTTATTTATTTATTTTAAGATTACAAATTTTCTATTTTCTAGTTGTTTAAGTTTCCTAGTATTTATTTGACCTTATATTCAACTTTTTGGCTACTTATTTTATTATATTAAAACTTGACTTACACCTTTATCAAAACTGTTTTTACATATTTTGTTCTTGCTTCAATCTTGATTTCAGTTGCTTTAATCTATTTCTAAAATTGTGAAATTGTTATTTTCTATTTACTTAAGGTTTCTAAAGTGTAACTGATCCATGTTTTGAATATTTGGAAGCATATTTCATTTTTTTTAGCTTAAACCTTTAGACACTTCAAACTTATTCTATTTTGGTTGTTCTTATTTCAATCATGTGATTTGTTTCTTAAATAATTTTTTGGGTGTTTTTGGTTGCTGTTGACAGTTAGTTTAAGTGTTCAAGAACTTCATTGATCAATTTTGTGCATTATTAAGGTGTTATAGTGGCATATTCAAGTTCATAAAGCCATAAATACTATAGTTGTTCAGCTTTGCATATTTGATCATTCATTCTTATATTTGGGCACCTTAATCCGAATTTATTGCTTTCAAATTACCGTGTTCTATTTTTCAAGTCCTCTAGGGTTTTATTAATTACATAACTGAATTTGTAGAGGATTATTTGAGTGATTGGAAGCAATTATATTCACATATCCATAAGCTGTCCAGATTTAATGTTTAGCTTTGTTTCTTCAATTTTCATCATATATTAAAAGTTTGATGATTATAATCTGCCATATAAATTTTTTTAAGCATTCAAGTGCATCTTATCATTCATTGAATACATAAAGCCTTTAGTTTAATTGTACTTTAAGTAAAACACCTTCTTAGGTGTGTTTAGGTATTTATAAAGGGGTTTATTGAACTTAGTGAATTTTTTAGGTAATTTTTGTTGTTTAAGGCTATTCTTTGCCGTATAAAGATTGTCAAAAGGTTACTCTTCACCTTCAACAAGAAAGATTATATCTTGTAAGGGTTACTTTTCACCTTAAAAGAAGAATGCACTTTTTTTTTATTAGTTAGTTGAATTTCTAATAAGTAGTTGGAGAATAGATTAGGCAATTGTTAGTGATTGCAGAACCGTTATAAGTTTTGGTTTTCTTTCCCTCCTTTATCTCCTTATTTATTGCTTAATTATGTGGTTTGTTCATTAGTTTAATTATTATCTTTTGGCATTTACATCTCTATATCATTCTAAGTTGAATCTTGGTTTAGTAATTACATTTAACTCAACTTGTTTTAGGTGGCTAGTTTAATTGATTGAAAAATTTTTAATTACTCAATTCATCTCCCCTCTTAAGCGCCTTTGGGGTTTAAAATTATAATTATAATTCATAATTTAAATTAAATAAATTAAATCTCCTTTTAATTTATTTTTATTCTCTAATTAAATAATTTATAATCATAGATCAAGATTGACGTCTAGTAATATGTTATGACCACTAAACTATTAGGAATATCTATGTGGTTTTGACTTAACTCGTTTGTGCATGATATTTCCGTATAATTTAATTCTTTAGTCATATAATGCTTCGATTAGATATAGAGTACGGAATTATTGTCTTCTCTATTTAAATCTAATTATATTAGTCTTATACTATTAAATATTGATTTTATTAATGACATTTAAAAACTAATTTTAAAGTTTTATTCCACCTTAGCTAAGGATTTCTTAAATCAATGCTAATCGAAAACAACTTAATATTCTTTCTAATTATTTTAAGGTGATGAATCTTATATTGATCATTTAACTACTTTTATATAGTCCATGTTGTATCCAATGATTATCGAGTGAATTATCCATGGATAGAATAAGTTGTAAGTAGTATCAAAACATAAAAATCCCTATATAAGATATCTTTGGTAATCTAAAGTCTAAGAATTACTTATACAATCATTATAATGAATATTTCTATAAACACTCAAATAATTTTTCATATTGAATTCTCATATCTGGCCAATTTAGTGAATTTGTTCTTGAACATACACTCATATGTTTATTTAAGTATCTTCATAATGTAGCCTGTGAGATTGCCTACTTCCTTCAAAAGAAAAAACATAACATATATTAGTCTTTCTGTTCTATTAATGTCCAATTTTAATAAAGTAACAATTAGGAATAATTTAGGGATAATACTTAATTACAACATAAATCTTATAATTATGATCTCCATCATAATCTCATTTGTAAAATATATTTATCCCGTGAACTTTATTTTATATATTAGTCAATTAAACAAATTTTTATAAGATAAATAATATCTTTATAAAAACATGTTACAAATTTACAACTAATCGATTGACTGTAGAGTATAAACCAACACATTTATTGTCAACCACCCTAAACAACTATTATCTTACGAGAGGCCAAAATATTAATTAAAATTAGTAAAAGAACATTTAGACGCGGTTTAAAAAAACCTTTGAGATTGGAAGAATCGTTGAAAGAAGAGAGGTAAAGCCAATATTTTCAAAATTTTGATTGAAAATAAGAAATATTTTTTCAATGCTTTCACGTGGATTGAGAAGTTAATTTTGGTATTGAAACTTAGGAGCATATTTTACAAAAGTCTCAAGGAAATTGGAAAAAAGAATGTGAAAACTTAGGCTGCTCGTTTTCACTTATATTTTTAATTTTATGTTTATATTTTATTAAACACAAAAATTAAAGAAGAAAATATATTTGTTACACTGTATTTTTATTTTTTATTTTAAAAGCAAAAAAACCAAAATATAAATAGAGAAATCGAAAAAAATCAAAATTTTCCATGCTTTGAAAATAGATTTTCAAAACAGATTTTTTCTACAATAAATAGTTTATATAATCTATTAAATAATATGTATTTTTAAGATGTATAATAGTGTTTTGGTTTAATAATTTGATTTTATTTCATATTTAGTTGTTACCAAAAAATTAGTGTTTTATTATAAACTTTAGCCAAATAGGTTTTTATTTTTAATTTTTTATTATAAACATCAATCAAACAAAAAAATTTAAATATAAATAAGAAACAAAAACAAAAAATTACAAAAAAAAGAAGTGACACCAAATAACTCTTAAATTTCAAAGTGAGTTTGATTTTTAATTTAATTTAATTTTCTTCTTATTTTATATATTTATCTCACCATTTAAAACCTCAACTTAATTTATTAAGATTTGAAATTTGTAATAAAAGTTACAATTCTAAGTTTTACTCATTAAAGAGGTTATTTGATTTACAGTTGTTCTTGTAGTTATCAAATATGTGAACCCAAAGCCATCTTACAGGAATGGGAAATTTTGTGAAAAAGATTTATATACTAATTTTTAAAATAAAAGTTATATAACTAGTAAGAGAGAACATCCTATTAATAATTAAAATTTTAATTATTTAATACGTAATATTGTAAACATTTATAGCTTACTAGATATTCATAATATTTTATGATATGTTTGTGGTTTTAGGGAAACTGACATATAGTCTAAAGCCCATAAATCTCTTTAACATGGTTTTAGTCTATTAGTTCACTTCAGTTTAATTTATTTTAGATCAATTGATAGTAATATGTTAGCATTAACATTATATATGTGTATGCTTTAATATATAATAATTTATATCATTATTGTGATAACATACTTTGATAATTTAATTTTCAATTTTTATTTTGATTTCATAAGATATATTTTATATGATTATATATTGTGAGTTTAATAAATTTGGCATATTTATCGTTAGTTAATTCTTATTTTAAGATTTTGTACTTCAAAATTGGATTACAAATTGGACTAAGTTATGTTTTATATTTTTTATTAGAATATGTAAGTCCATAAATAGTAAACATAAGGTTGTCATTCGTGACTTACCGATACCGATTTTCACTCTGAAATGATATTGTACTAGTATCAGTAAATATTGATATTGATATTGAATAACTTTTTAAAATTTTAAAATAGTTTCTAAATTTTGTAAAATCTACAAAATGGTTTATGCATATATTATGCATCTCTTGTAAACTTAATTTCAATATGTTTTAAACATTTAATCAATACAATAAATATAATATAATTTTCATATCTATTATTATCAATTTTCACATATTTCTAAATTATAACTTGAATTAATATAATAAAAAGAATAATCATCAAACTATCATAATTTAATCTTAATACATCAAAATATTGTGAAATAATAACAATATACAACAAACAATTATTGTTATTCCTATTAATATTAATTTTCATCTATTTCTTAAATAAATATTGTTGAACTAAGGGAGGCTTCACCTTATTTTGATGATGACAAAATAATTTTATTACTAATGTTATATTTAAGTATGCTGAAAGATATGTGTATGGACGAAGTACGTGTGTATTCACTTAAAGAGTTTTGGAGCTTAATTGGAGTCTATGAAGATCATATATGAAGACTCAAGTTATCGAACAAGTGATTTAATTTTAATATAGATTTATTCATGTAATTTTTATTGTAAGTTTTACTTATTTCGTTTTCAGATACTTAAGAGACTCACTCATATATACTTGCATCCATAATTTAAAAAAGCATATAAGTACATAATCGAGAGGAATTATGTGATTAATGTGTGTGTATATGAAAAATCCTCTTAATGTGTAAACTTCTTAATTAAGAGTGCATGAATTATTAGGATTGGTTAAATAGTATGAATTAAAAATAGATGAAAGTTTTAGAAAACTTAAATATTTAGTTGCATTAAAGTTGTTTTTATTGTGTTTGGTATATTGGAACTTGCTTAATTGGGTTTACGTTTAATTTAAGTGAATATATATTGATTTTAGTTGGGAAAGGCTGAAATGTTCCTTATTTATAAAGGTCGATCAACTGAATGAGGAAGATCGATTGACTGAACTTAATCTATCAGTCGATCGATAGTTATGAAAGTAGATCGTAAGTTTAGGAACAGTCATATTTTACAACAGTGAAATAGTTTAATGACTATAACATTGAGTATCTGTTAAGCAATGGCTAAATAATCATGTTTTGGTTATAAAATAGGTGTGTTTAGCAAGTTTTAATTATTCAATTATCATTCTAAGTATTCCTACAATTATCTTTGAACATTTCAAGTGTGTTCGTGTGATTTTTGTGAAGTAGTGTGAGGCTTTTGTGTTTATTTATCCAAGTGTTATGTGAACTTCTTCTATATACCAAAGTAAGTTTGAGCAAAACACTTCTAAGAGTTGCTTTTATGAGTTTGTAAGGTTATTCTTTAACATAAGAAAAAAGAAAAGAGGGAAGGTTATCCTTACATCATAAAAGGGAGTTTTTAATATTAACATTGTATTCTTTGTTACTTTAGTACAAACATCTCAACAAGTTATATTGGGAACTAGACGTAGAAATAAGTAGACTGGTTCGAACTAGTATAAATTGGTTGTTTATATCTTCCCTATTCTTTTAATTTTACCCATTTACTTAACATTGCTTCTTTTAGATTGAAAGTATTACTTCCACCTTACATAAAATTTAATAAGTGTTGAACCAAAGGAGGTTCCAATCTTGGTTTTAATGATAACAAAACATGTTTAAGTACTAATGGTTCAAGTTTATGATGTTAATCTTAAAGATAAGCATGTTTCAAGAAGAATCTATTATGGAAAGCTTAGAGTTTGAAGGTCAAATTTGAAGATAATGGCAATTCAACTGAATTGTAAGTTTCAAGACCTTAGATATGTTGTTTCAAATATGTTTGTAAGTTTTACTTTATGTTCAATTGACCTAAGGGCGTAAGTTTGATCATGCATTTCATTTGAAATGTCAAAAGTGCATATTATCATAATTCATAGGCTAAATCTTGTGTTTGAATTGTTTTAAGGTATTTAATCATTCATATAGCCTCAATACATGATTTCAAAAGTGTTTGAAGTCTTAATTATCATTAGAAACCTGTTTGGACTTGTTTGGAGTCAATTTTACAACACATTCTGTGTTTTCTGGACAGATAACGACGGGCTATTCATCAATCAATGGCACCATGTTGAGTGTCATTGTACCCCTGTTTCCAAAAGCTATCAACTGTGAGCTGTTCTTAGTACAACGGCGTCGTTGATTAACCTAGAGGGTGTCGTTGAAGAGTTAGACTCTAACGGTTAGTTTCCCCTTTCGGGTCTTATTCTTTTTGTCCTCAATGTCTTTAAAACCCCTCATAAACCCTCCTTAAGCCTCCTAACACTATATATACTCCTTAGTAACGAATTGTGATACTCTAGACACTCCAAAAACATATCAAATCCTTTTAATTTCTCAAAAGCCTCAAGTTGCTCATATTTTTATTGCACTTAGTTTCATTCGATCTTTTATTGTCAATCTGTGTTTCTGGGTATACAAATTTGTCTTTAATATCTTTCTTGAGTGTTTAAGAGTTTATTTGATCCATCTTTTACATTTTAGAAGGACTATTTCATTATATTAAAGCTAGAACTCATTCATCTATCAAAACTGTCTCTGTTGAGACTGTTCTAACTTGAATCTTGATTTCAGGTACTCAAACCTGTTTTTAAAATCATATTATTGAAGTTTTCAGATTGCCTAAGGTCTCTAGATTGTGTTTGAACCTTGTTTCGAATTTTTGAAACCTGTTTAAGCTATCATTAGGCTAGAAATTTCATATACTTCAAGATAACTTCTGTTTTCACTGTTTCGAGTTTGATTTCAATTTTAATCTACTTAACCTATTTCTTTAGGTGTGTTATTATTGTTTTATCTTGTTTAATTTCTTAGGAGTAAGATTACACTTAGTTTCGAATTTTTGGTTGAATATTTCTTCATTTGTGTGAATTAGTTCACTTAGACATAAAAAATGTCCAGTTTTTTATGTTCTTCATTTAATCATGATTTTCATCATATTAATCAGTTTTGGGTGCATAAATTTATTGTGTCTAGTTCACATAAGGTTTGAAGAGTGCTCTAGTATTTTTGGTTTGATTTTTAAGCACATATAATTGTGTTTTGAGCTGAATATTCATAAAGTGCTTAAACTGTCCAGATTTTGCGATTAGCTTATCTTGATCATAAAGCTTGAACATATGCATGTTTTTATGTTTAATTTTTGCCATACTAAGTTTGTTTAGGCTTTCAAGAGTGTTATCATTCATTCATATCATTTATTGCCCCTTAGTTTAATTGTGCATTGAGTGAAACACCTTTCAAGGTATATTTAGTTACTTGAATTTGGGGGAATTGAATATTTTAGTTATTTGTGAATTGTATAGGCTTCTCTTTGCCTTTGAAAAGAATTAGGATAGGTTACTCTTCACCTTAGAAAGTAATATTGTTGTTGTGGGTTACTCTTCACCTTTGGAAAGTAAGATTGTAAAGGATATTTTTCACCTTATAAGAAGATTGTACTTGTTTTGATTGATTAGTATAGAGTCATCCAACAAGTAGTTGGAAAGGAGACGTAGCATATCTTTGAGGTAGGTGAACTTCTTTAATTGGCTTGTGTCTTTCTCTTAACTCATTTTATTGCATTCATTTGGTAAGTGTATTCTCATTCCATTTTAGGTTTGAATCTTGGTTTAGTGATTTCATCTAATTTCCAATTGATTTAGGTTGCTCTAGTTTGAATTAACTAAAAGTTTTTAAGTACCCAATTCACCCCCCTCTTAAGTGCCATAAGACTTACAATAAAGTTTCACAACCATAATATATTAATCGTGGCCTCAAAGCATGCCACAAATTCTATCTTCATAGTGCAACTATCCCTGTAGACTACTTTTCACTTTTTCATCATACTACACTTTTGGCTAATAAGAACATGTAACCAAATGTAGATTTCTTTGAGTCTACACATCCAGCATAATCTGAATCCGAGTATCCTATTACTTTCAGATAGGTTTACTTTCTGTATGTGAGTATATAATCCTTTGTGCCTTATAAATATCTAAGAATTTTCTTTACAGCTTTCCTGTGGTCTATTATAGGATTATTTTGATATGGGGCCAACATTCTAATAGCAAAATTGATATATGGCTGAGTACATGTTTACATATACATTAAACTCCTAACTACTAACACATAAGGAATAGACTCCATTACCTTACATTGGACATTGAATTTGACTAAACTTGTCCGCTTTCTAAATCCCTGTAATCTATCATGGAATATTTCTATTCTTATCACATATGATGCCTCACCCATATCTTTCATTTCGAAATGATTAAAGAGAAAATTTTTTACATCATGTAATAAAGTCATATCATTAGTAGAAAGAATGATATCATTAACTTATAGGACTAACATAATAAACTTGTTTCCACTAACCTTCGTATAGATACACTTATCAATAGTATCTTCTACCGAACCATAAGACATAATGGTATCGTTGAACTTAAGGTACCATTATCGAGATGCTTATTTCAGTC
>JAOXYD010123169.1:0-11153 GCA_028565735.1 Pinacopodium congolense | reverse complement strand
CAAGGGGCATAATGGATGTCACGCCATGTTTGAAATCTGGAGGATGTGGGGCTGACATTGCTGACTTGGACTTAAACTGAACCCTGTACCCCTGCAATGGCACCCTCATAGGGGTGCCGTTATAGCCTGACTCCTGGACAGTATAAACGGCCCCCTATTCTTCAACAACGGCACCCTCTCTAAGGGGCCTTTAATGGTCAACACAAAGGGTATTTCTTGATGTTTTGCTCCAATCTTGATCATTAAGCTCCAATATGCAAATCATACATTATAAGGCATTAATTAAACAATTAAACACTAAAATAGGGGTCATAATTCAACAAAATAACCATAAACATTAGATCAATTTCACCCCTATCATAAAGGTTGTGAAAAAGATGAAGAAATGGGCTAATGTAAACATAAGACATATGGAATTTAAGAAATGAGACTTAATTATTGAACCAAGAGAGGTTCACCTTATTTTGATTATGACAAAACACCAAATGGATAAATTTTTTATGTGTTTGAATAATTGAAAATAGATTTCCAGTTTGAAGTGCTAAAGAAGATGTTTATATAGTCTTAAAGCAAAATTGAAGATCATGAAGTGAATGGACTAAGGCTCAAAGTGTTTGGAAGAGTTAAAATAGATTAAAAATAGGTTATGAACTGTAGTATTCATTGTAAGTCTTATTTAAGTTCTTTTTAATTTTTTTCAGAGGCTCATCACAAGCATGATTTATTTATAATTCAAAATATGCATATAGGTTTCATAATCAAGAGGAATTTTGTGTCAAATATTTTCAATAATCCATTTCTTTGGTTAAAAAAAGCTTTTGAGGGTATTCTATATGTGTCTCAATTTATAAAGTGTTTATAACATTAGGATAGGTTTGATTCGAGTTAAAATTGCCTTGAACAATTTTTTTATAAGATTTTAGGGGTTAAATGAAAGTTTTTTTAAGGTTAAATGGCAGTATTGTGAACCGTTGTTGAAGTCCTAGAAACCATTGTTAATGAGTGAAAATCACACTTAACATATTTCTCAATGGTAACAAATTTTGAATCTATTAAAATGTTATGCAATGGTAACAAATGACTAGGATGACACTTTAGGGCTATAAATAGGTTACCTTACACTTATTTTGATCATTAAAACATTTACAACGTGATTAATCATATGTTTTAAGCATCAAGAAGGTTTTTCTTAAAAGTGTTTCTTGTGTTTTCATAGATCATTTTTTATACACGAATTTTCTACATTAATTCAAGTTTTTATGATCTTCCAAATAGTATTAGGTGAGATTAGGGCTTGTTTGGTATCATTGGAGTTTTTGGTTTTGGTTTTTAACACAAAAATCGATAAAGACAACACACTAATACAGCACAAAAATTGACGACAAAACACAAAAATCAATACAAATATATCAAAACAACAATTAAAAACCACAACCTACAGCAATACCAAATGGCCCCTCAATTTACAATTGTATTTTTTAAGAGATTGTGTTATTGAGAGAAATGTTATTCGTTAGCCTTGAAAAGGTAGTAAAAGATTTACCTTGAGCATTTGAAAAAGGTGTTTGTATTATCTAATGTTTTAATTTCATTGATTTAATAGTATCTTAATAGTGATGTTGGGGATTAGACATACGAGCAAGTGAATCACTTTGAACTACATTAAATCAGTAGTTTCATTCACAGACTCCTTAATTTTATGCATATTTAATTGTGTTTGATTTTTTTATTGATCACAAAAATCATTATCCATTTTCTATAACTATTAACTATTTTCTGCAGTCAGTTTTCACAAGGTGTTAAATAATTTATGATTTCTCTAATTTTTAAGAACGTAATTTACCTAATAATTAGGTATCATTTTGGTAATGCTCCTTTTCTATCAAAGAAGAAAATTTTCTAATTTATAAAAGGCCTATTTCTTGTTAAGAAACATATGGATAAGCTAGCCTACTGCTAAAGTTTCCTTCACATTTAAAGATGCATCAAGTGTTCTATATGAGCTTGTTGAAGCCTTAAAACGATGATAAAGAGGAGCCAAATAAAGGAAACTAAAAAAGAGCACCTATAGCCATTATAATATTGCTTGAGCATAAAATTAAGGAGATATTAACTCATCGAGTCATTACAAAGAGTTCTCATCCAAGTCATGTGAAGTAGTTTTTCAAATATTAGAGATCATATGATAGCGACATGAGTTGCAAGCATGAACTCAAATTATGGAATTACAAGAATCACATTGAGGCATACAAAAGGACATAGTGAGGATATCTAAAATTTGAGCCAGGGAAAATGACACATCTTGTAGAAAATGACTTTCATTAAGCTAGGTTTAACCTTAGAATTATCTCCACAAGTCTAGATATGGGTGGAAGACTAAAACCTTATAGATACTCCTTGAATTATGGAGAATTATATAAAATTTTCTATAGAATGATTGTAAGACATTAGATTTGAACTGATCTTAGCCATCCATTAAGGGGTGGAGGATTATAAACAATCTAAGGGATCTCATTTATATCATCATCCACTAAATCAAGAATTATCCACTGAATCAAGAATCACTTATATCTTGAGCACTCCCACTCCTAGAATATCGAATCTTATCAAAATAAATCATACAAGACACTCCTCACACTTGAAAGCATCTTTTGTATCCTCACTTTTAAAATATCATCATATGTCACTGAGGATATTCCCACTCTTCGAATATCCCACCACGTGTCAAATAATCAATCTCAATCTCATCACATAAATATTAAGACTATCGAATATAAATATGCCTAAGCAAGCCACTAACTAAGATCTCCTTATGGTTTTTTAATGTTCTAAAAATTCACTATTAATCTTTCATGCCATTGCATTGATTGCAATTCCAAACTTTAATATCATTGTGAATTAATCATAATTTTTATCAATGCGTAATCATGTCTATAAAATAATTATCAACCACTTTCGTAAATTTTCATATTCCATCATTCAGTAGCTCATCACAAAATTCATTACGTGATCATGTACACATTTTCCATATAATTACAATTTGCATAATATTTATATCTTTTAGCCATAATCCATAAAATTTCAAATTATTCATAAGTGAACAAAATTTATGCGACATGGCACATCTTAATCTCACAATTTTCACATAATCACATTATACATAAAATTACACAAGTTTATATAATAAGACATATTCAATCTTATAATTCGTACAGATTCATAAAATTCATATTAATACAAAAATTCACATAATAGGTTATATCTAATTAATCCCCTTACCTGAACTCCAAAAACATTGAAATTTCTAATCAATCTTAACTTCCCACTAGTTTATCTCCAGCACCTAAAGATTTAAAAATTCAATTAAACTAGATAAATATATAAATAAACTATTAATATACTAAATTACCCTTAATTTTTCTTCAAATCACCGAACCACCCTTGAAAGACTTATTTTCCTACTTTATCCTCACCTTGTCTCAAAAATTCACAAACTACTTCCTCTAAAATTACAAAAATACCATCAAATTCCTCTAAATTACAACTTTATCCTATTTACCTAAAATTACATTTTTACCCCCAAAATACATTTTTCTTTTCTTTTTTTTTCTATTTCTCTCTCCTCCCTTCCTTATCCTTCTCTCATATAACTTATCCCTCTCTCCTCTCTTCTTCTTCTTCTTCTTTCTTTCTTTCTTTCTTTATTTTATTTTATTTTATTTTCTTCTTCTCTTTCTCTTCTCCTTTTCACCAACATCACTCTTTATCTTTATTTTCTAGCTTTATCGATTCTTCCTTTCCTTCATTCAACCTTTATACTTCTCTACACATCCAAAACTAAAGTTAGCTCACCTTAAATCACACACATAACAAGGAACAATGATTTGGGTGATGGTTTGTTGAATTCTTAAGGGAAAATCAGAAGAAAATAGGAAAGTTTGACCTTGGGATTTTCATTTTGTGAGAACCATAGGATGCAACAGGGAAGAAAACAAACTTTAAAAAAATTAAACCCTTATTTCGTATATTAATTTGAGTTGGGCCAAGTTTAAGGTTTTCGAGCTGGGTTTATTACGCTTGGGGTTATTTGGGTTACTAGGCTTTACAGTTCTTGCCTCTTAAAAGAAAATTTACCTCAAAATTTAATCACATACTTGAGTCTTCAAAAAGATAAGGATACTACTACTAAACACCATCTTCCACCTCCCAAATGGCTTCTCTTAGACACCATTGATGACTCTATAAAACTTATACTATAGGTATTTGTCTCCTCCTCAATTTTCTATTCTCCCTCTCCAAATCTTAATTGGCTCCTCTTTATATGTCAAATCTGCAGCCACTTTAATCTCCGTTTTAGTTATGACATGACTTAGATTCAATCAATACCATCTCAATATAGTAACCCAAAAAAATCATGTATTTGAGACAACTTTGGAGGTAAATGCAACATGTAAGCTAATGGTTCAACATGCTAAACAATCTCTCATAAGGCCTAATATACTTCGTACTCAACTTTCATGTTCTTTCAAATTGCACTATATCTCTCTAAGGCGACACCTCTAAAATTACCTTATCACCTACATCATACTTCATCTCATGCTTATATTTATCTACATGACTTTTCAGCCTCTCTTGATTAGCTTTCAAACACTTCTTCACCACTTTAATCAATTTAAATCCATTTAATATCCTAACACCCTTAATAACCTAACATACTGGATCGCTATATCAACTCCCATACAACTCCTCAAAAGATGCCATCTTAATACTAGAGTGATAACTTTTATTATAAGTAAACTCCATCAAATGTAAATATAAATCCTAATCTCCTTCAAAATTTAATACACGTGCCCTCATTATATCCTCCAAGGTCTGAATGATGAATTGCGTCTCAATCATCATAATAAATTAAAAGTTGCTCCTGCTACTAACCTAAAACCTTTAACATTCTTTAAGGATGTATTGTAAGAGTAACCCATTACCTTTTGGGGGGAATTACCACAACATGATGTAAATAAATGTTACAAATAATGAAAAAACTAATAAGTTTAAATAAGAAGCAATATAAAATACACCAAATTTGATACTTTAATATTTGGTTTGATAACCTTCAACTAATTCTTCTTTTGCTTCTTGTAAATCAAATGGAAATCTCTCACATTCTGTTAGAGAATAAATTAAAAAAATAATAAACCCTATAGATTGACGACACAAATTCAACCCCGAAAAACCATATTTTAATTATGCCTTAACTATATCAACTATATTTAAACTACTAGATAATCATAGTCAGTAGTAACGTTACTGTTCCCACCCTACTACATAACTGTACATGAGATCTTCACCTCATATGGCTCCACGAAGGTCATAAAAAATCTAAGGGCCACATTGTATTATTTATCTTGATGTGTAAGAACCCAAAAAATATCTCCATACAAGTAATGCTTCCAAATTTTCAATGCATGTACTATAGTTGCTAACTCTAAAGCATGTGAAGTGTAATTTACTTCAAGTATTCTTAATTGACGGGAGACATAAGCTATTACCTTCCCATTCTATATCAATATAATCCTCAATCCTAATTTTGAGGAATTTTCATACATTTCAAAACCTCTACCACTTATTGGTAACATCAAGATAGTATTAGATGCCAACCCCCTCTTCAACTCCTCAAAGCACTCCTAACACCAATTAATCCATATATACGGAAATCCCTTCTTTAATAATTCTATCAGTAGGCTAACTATTATGGAAAAACCCTTTACAAATCATCTATAATATCCCACCAGTCTCAAGAAAACTTCTAAGCTCTGCCAGATTTTTTCATTGGCTCTTACTCTATAATTGCCTTCACCTGTGTTAAATTTGGCTTCACACCCTCTCTGGAAACAATATGTTCCAAGAACATGACCTGCTTAATTCAGACTGTATACTCACTTAATTTGGCATACATTTTTCCCTCATTTAGAATTTGTAATACTTCTCTTAAATGGTTTTCATGCTCCTAACTATCCTTAGAATACACCAATATATCGTCTATGAAGACAATCATAAATTGATATTGATACTCTTAAAAGATTTGGTTCATCAATGCCATAAAATTTGTTAGGGCATTTGTTAACCCAAAAGGTATCACCAAGAACTCATAATGATCATACCACATCCAAAAAGTCATTTTAGGTACGTGTTGTTTAAATATTCTCAACTACTAATAACCTGATCTCAAATCAGTTTTTGAAAATATTGCTGCTTCTCTTAGTTGATCAAGAAAATCATTAATCTAAGGAAAGGGGCGCTTATTCTTCATTATCATAATGTTTAACTGTCAATAATCAATGCAGAAAATCATGTTATAATCTTTCTTCTTTAGAAAACAACACTCCCCAAGGTGAAGTATTGGGCCTAATGAACCCATTTTCCTAGTAACTCCCCTAATTTCTTTTTCAACTCCAGTAACTCTATAGATGCCATCCTCTATAATGCAATGGATATAGAATTAACCTCAAGTAATGTCTCAATAGTGAAGTATACCTCTCTAAGAGATGGAAAATATGATAAGTCATTAAGAAATACTTTCAGAAAATCTCTCATAACTTGTATCTCTATAAATTAAGGACTTGTCTCCCTTATATCTACTATATACCAAAAAGGCTTTGCATCCCTCTAAAATCAATCGACTATCTGTTATTTTATAAATAAAACAAGTAGAGAGTACCCTCCATTCTCTCATAAAAACTGCCTTAGAATTTTCAAATTATTATATCACTTCCTTATCCTAAACTAACAATTCCACATCCAGTATCATATCAAACCCCCTTAGATCTGTCACAACCGAATCTCTAGGAAACTTTACCTTTCTAATCCTCACAGGACTTACTCTCCTCACACAATTCAAGATCAAACTCTCTCTAATTAGTACGTGAATTCTCAAGTCAAGTGTTAGTGAACCACCTCTTTTGGAACTTTATAGGAAAATTGTTATGCAATATATGAATTGGTAGACCCCAAATCTATTAAAGCTTAAATCAAAATCTCATGTAAAGAAATCATACGTAATATCATGTCATTAGCTGTTGGGCCTTCTTCTTTGGTCATGTGATAAATTTTACTCTATGTTTAAGGTAGAGCTAATGAGGTCATAATAATATTATGTGTAACTTCATGTCCCACTGCCAGCATATAAGCCTCTACCTCTACCATCTCCTTTACCATTTTCTCGCATACAACTCTGCCCCTGTGTAAAACCCCAAGTCATGGCAATTATACCCCTCAAAGTAGGACAATTTCTCTTGAAAGGACTTATGTCACCATATACATTGCACACCATCATCTCCATTGGGTCCTCAACATGGCCCTCAATAGTATCTCCCATTTGTCTGATAACTACAACCTACATTAACTCCCCTACAAAAAAGATCTTCCCTCTCTCTAGCTTAATTCCTTATTAGACCTAACTGATGGCCAGTTGTAAGAATTGTAACTGTTAGGCCCCCCACTAAAGCCCATAGATATATTGAAGTTGGAATAGCTCCCTGATAATTGTGTTTTAGTATATGTTTATCTAAGTGTTTAGTATGTGTTTATTGCATTATAGGTTGTTATTATTGTGTTTTAAGACTTGTTTTGTGTGTTTTTATGTAGTATAATCTTTGTTAGTGTTTTATTTGTGTTTGGTATAAATTTAGGGTAAGTTTTAATTATTTAAGTGTTTTTCTTTTTAGTTTTATGTTTTATTATTTAATTATTAATTTTAGATTAGAATTAAATCTTATTGGTGTATTTATTTATTGTGTAGGGTAAATTAAATTTAAAAATTGAAGTTAAAAAAAAGAAAAAAAAATGGGAAGAAGCTTAAAGTTTGGAGAAAGGGAGAAGCCCACTGTAAGCCTAGAAGCTAAAGCCTGGGCGCATCTGCTGACTGCAGCCTAACTGGAGAAGAAGCCCACCCCTGGGAACCTAACCTATTGGCCTGGAGAGCCGAACTGCCTGCTACTAAGCCCGCGCTTGTTAGACGCAAATGGAGAGGAGCCTGCTCGCTTGCTGCTGCTGGACCACTGGAGATGGATCGATGGGCTGGCTGCTACGCACCTGGACCAACTGCATATGGCTTAAACCACTGGCGTGCCTGGCCCACTGACCTGCTGCATCAACCCACTCGCCCAGCTATTGGATCAAGCTCACCCCAGCTGCTCCAGACCCACCTCCCGCCCAGACATCCTACTACTCCTCCAAAGACCAGAACCAAGCCTTGAAGACTAGTCCAGCAGCAACAACCATAAGAAGCAGCAGACAGAATAAAATAATGAGACTCAGAAAATTAATAGGGAAGACGGAGATCTATTGAGTCGGACAGCGAAAACAAGAAAATGAGGAGGCAAAGAGAGAAAAATTAAAGACGCGGACAAGGGAAGTAGCAACCGCCAACCAAGAGAAGAAAAAAACCCAGACAAACAAGAAGGAGAAGAGAGCAGCCACACAAGCTTCAAGCACCTTACAAACATCAAGTTTCAAGCTCCAAAATTTCAAAAGTTCTTTCAATATCTTTATTTTTCTCCAGAGTTATTTTATTTTTCATTTTTATCTCATTTTATTTTATATTTGGAAAATTATGGATATGATTGAACTTATTTTTATTATGTGTGGCTAAAATATTTTTAGGATTTATTGTTTGAAATATTTGGGACCCTTTTGTTATTGATTTAATTTTAGGAATATTTGTGTTGTTTATTGAGCTTAAGCCCTATAACAAATCGAGAAAGTGAGTTAGGTAATTTGTGTTAGATGTACAATGAGAGTTGGCATTTAATAGACTTATAGACAACAAGTTATTGATTTATTAGGAACATATTTCGATAAATTAATATATTACTTATAAGATAGCTTCATATCTAGTTGAATGTTTAGGAAAGGCTTTGCATATCAAGAGATTCTAAAGTTAAACCTAAATTTTTTTAGCTTATGACATTTAGTTGCACCTTGAGAAAGGATAGCTAAAATATTAGGAAATCTTGGGCCAAATATTAATTAGATCTATTAAACCAAAGGGAAACAAATAAGGATAACAACAAGTCCTATTCTTGAGACTTATTTTTCTCCGAATTTTCGTTTGTAGTGTTGGTGATTGATTGTTTTGCTTGCTATTGCTTCCAATTTATTTTTATTTTATTTCTTTATATCGATTTCTTGAACAAATTTCAATCTACATTAATAGGGTGTCTAGATACAATCTTTATGGGATCGATATCAGTTCTTTAATATAAGTACGACCCGTATACTTGTGATTTTCAACGTAAAACTCGTAGTTTGTTTTACAAACAATAAATTTTTTTTGTGTCGTTTCCAGGGATTGTTTATTTTGGCATCTTTTTTAGTTTGATTGACTTTGATTTGAGTATTTTTTATACTTTTCCTTATGTGTTTTCAGGTGTATAAGCACAAGGAGCACAACATGGTCCAACGAGTTTAGTAATGCAAGGATTCGAGGAACAAGAGGTGATGATTCTGTTTGACATCGTGACATTTCTTCAAGCACAACTTTCAGCCCTTAATGAGCAATTAAGCAATTTACAAGGTAAATCTTCCTCTTTTATTAGAACTGTTCAGTTTCATTGTGAATTATGTGGGACGGAAAACCATGACACAAATGATTGCTTTATGATGGAGTCATGGGGATTGGAGCAATCAAGAGGTAACAATCCTTATTCCATTGATTATTATTCGGGGTGGCAAAACCACCCATATTTTTTGTGGAATACTAACAATGTAGGTGGCCAAGTATATGGACAAGAACCTCCCGGTTTTTAAGAAGATCACTTTGATGCTTGCACAAGTAGGATGGAGAGTGAGATGGACAAAATGATAGATGTGTTGAACTCTCAATTTGCAAGGATAGAGGAGAATTAGAAAACCGATGGTGGAGAATCAGAAGCAAATGGAAGAAAATCATAAGCGAATATAGGACAAGTTTGATCAAATTACCCAGAACAATGCTTCATCCATCTATAACTTAGAGGTACAGGTAGGTCACCTTACTAATACTTTCTTTTCTAACCTTGCAGGTAGCCTACCAAGCCATCCTGAAGCAAATCTAATGGAGTAGTTATAGGCCATCACAATTATTGCAAGAAAGGAAGAAAAGGATCCAATGGAGAAGGCTGAATGCTCAAAGGAGGAAAGCCAACATGAAGTGGAAGAGAAGGACAAAGAAGAGGAAAAGCTGCCTAGTGTTAAATTGGAGAACGAGACATGGCCAAGCAAGCTGAAGCTTGAAGGTGTCAAACAGGATGAAGAGCCTTCATATTTATTGCCTAAACCACTATAGAGACCATCTTTGGAGAAGGGAGATGTCCAAAAAGAAGAGTGGACATTAATGTTTGATGATGAAGCAATTCGATTCCACTCCCTTGAAGCTTTGGAGCATCGTGCTGATTGGGAGAGTACATTAAGGGAAGTTGCTCCAAGTTCCTTATGGAGTTTAAGCATGCTTCCTGTGAGGCTTAAGCATCCATTTGACAATGCATAATGTTAATATGCCAAGGGTCAAGCTAATGAACTTAAATTAACATGTTGTTTTTAATTTGATTTTTTATGTTTAGTGTAGTTTTTACTTGATTTAATCGTATTTAATTTGCTTTTTAGTTTGTTTGATCTTTAGCTTGTTTTTCCTTTTAATCTCTTGTTGTTTAGGTAACTTTGTGAAGCTTGAAGTTTTTTTGTGCATCCTAGCTTCTTGGATGACCAAAGGAAGAGCGGAGAAGATGTCCTACATCTTGGATTAATGGACACCACCATAAGCCATTCTAAGCCTTAATCTATGTTTGTTTTGTTTTAATGTGTTTGTTGAGTTTTGTTGTTCTACTTTACACATTGAGGACAATGTGTTGTTAAGTGTGGGGAGGTATTTATTGCATGTGTTTCATTTGTGTTTACATTATTTTCATTTTGTTACATAAGATGAATGTTTAAAGGCATATTAGGGTGTTGTTTCATGTAAGCAATGGATCCACACTTGAATTATTTTGGTTTATGTTGCCGTGAGATTCTATCATGCTAGTTGGAATGAGATTGAATGCATGCTTGAACTCAGATTAGGCTATTTGAGTAGATAGTGAACCATGTTGAATGATGAAAAGTAGTTGGTTGCATAAGCTTAC
>JAOXYD010123158.1:0-11154 GCA_028565735.1 Pinacopodium congolense | reverse complement strand
ATATGTCTAGTAAAAAAAGTATATGTTTGTAAAAAATTATATATTATTTTAAAAAATTTTATATGTTTAAATTGAATTGAAAATATTCAATTATAAAATACTTTTGAATGGTTAAAAATTATTCTATTGAAAATATAATTTTTTAAATATCAATTGTAAAATTATTTCTAATTAAAAATATAATTGAAAATTATTCTATTTTAGTAACTAAGATTTTAATCTTTTGAAGGAATAAGTTATATATTTGTTAACTAAACATAGAAGTCATTATACAATACTTTCTAATAAAATATTGATGTATTAATCATTTTTTATTTTTATAAGAAAAAAATAAATTTGGACTTAAATTGAATAAATTTTAGAAGATTAGTCACTCAATTGAAAATTTTTAAAGTTTTCTCACTTAATTGAAAATTTTTTAAAAGGTTGCTCACTGAATTGAAAAATTTTAAAGGTGGGGGGTGTGTCCATGTAGACTTTGATGTGTCAAAGTTCATTTGTCACGTTAGCATGGACTTAACGGAAGTAACATTTTTACTTTAAGTAAAAAATTGTTTAAAGGTTAGTCACTTAATTGAAAACTTTTAAAGGTTGCTTACTCATCTAAAAAAATCTGAAAAAGTTGCTCACTTATGTAACTATTATCCTTTTTTTATATCACTACCTCAACTCTCAAATGATAGAACTTTTCAAATGGAGAGCTTCATACATGAGGATGTTCAAGTTCTATCTCCTTTGGTTCTTGTTAGTGATGCGATATCGAGTAAGATAATGATACTAGTTGAATAGAGCACTTTAGCTTCTTATCAGATATATGAGGATCTTGAAGTTTTATCTCCTTTAGTTCCTACTAGTGACATCAATTATTACGTTTCTGCCTCCATGATGCTAAGAGTGTGTATTGATGTTAAAGTTGATTTTTATTCTAATCTAGCATCTGCGTTCATACCTAATCTTAAATAAGTCTATCTCTCTATATGGGCAGTGAATTAGAACAAACTGGTTGCATTTATTATTTGTAGTCAATGCACGGTTTGTGAAATAAGTGTGTATTATGTATTATGGGTTCTTATGTTATTTGTGATTTAGTGTTGTACAACTTGTAGAATGTAGTATAATCAGAACAAACTGGTTGATATATTGTTTGTTTTCAATGTATAGTTTGTGAAAGAAGTGTGTAATATGTGTTATGACTTTTTATATTATGTACAATTTAGTGTTGTACAGCTTGTACAAGGTAGTACAATTGTTAATATAAAGCATCAGTGTGTTATATACGATGGCATAAATATTTATGTAAATTCTTATGTTTAATCATTTATTTTGCTTATTTATCTGTATATAAACACATGTATTAGCTAAATACATTGTCTTTTTTATCATGGACATAGCAGTATTTAAACCTATAATTAAGCATGCATATTAGCTATGTTAATTTCAATTACCAGTATTAGTAGCAATTTATAACTTCATATGTTTGTGAGGTAGTGTAGGTTGTAAGAGAGGAGGTCTACAGAAGCTATTGTAGTAGTTAAGTGTTAAAATTTGCCTTTATATCCATATTCTTGTCTCTATACGATTGTTGTATTTTTTATGTGACAAAGTTATGTCATGAATGAGTGTATGCAAAAACAAACAGAGGAGTGAGTAAGGTTAATACAATATAAAGTGAGGAGATCACCACAAAGAAAACAACAAAAAGAGATGCAGAGGTTTACGTAGAGATGTAAGCTTGTTCTATTATGTTATGTAAACATTTGATAATGTTGCACCAGGAATATCTATCTATTTTTTAGTACAAGGAAAACAATTTAATACGAGAAACATACCAGCAATGGAGGGAACTAATAAGAAGAAGAGAAAAGGAAATGAATAGGTTTGCATCGACATGAATTATCAATCTATTTGTTATGACATACTTTGTATAAGATGCATCATAAAGGTCTGCAAGCATTTGTGCTCATAACTAATGTTTTCTAAATATGATGTTGATCCATAAATACGAAGATGCAAGGGGGCATGTTCATGGCATTCACACATTGTTAATAGAGGGGAGCAGTCTAAATAAGAGAATTAGAGGAAATGAAGAGGTTTTCTTAGACATAAATCTATTTTTTATGTGATACATTGACTAAGATGCATCAATAAACTCTAAAATGTTATATATATATATATATATATATATGTTGTTATCTAATAATCATGTTGGTTTATAAATAGGAAGATGCTGGTGGGCATCTTCGTGGGCGTGATTGCTCATAGGTAAGAAAATTTTTATGGATAACAAATGTATGACTTACGTACATTATGCTTTGTACTAGTCATATCTCAATGCCGGTGGACAACAGTGAATCCAAGTGTTTGAAGGGGCAACGTTTCAAACGGAAGATGAACTGTTACACAATGTAAGAACGCAATTTCCCTATGGTTTAATCACTTAAAAGGATTTTTTTATTTCATCATCTGTAATTCAATCAAAGGAAGTAGATCATAACAAAATGCAAGGAAGATGTAAAATTAGGGGGAGATCACAATAAGAGCACGTGTTATGGGGTAAACACAACATCGATGTCAACTATCTCCTCCCAGTCTCAGGTTTGGTACATGCATTTTCCATTAAGGCAGATAGTGGAGCTACAAAAAGAGAAGAGGAAGAAGATATTAGAAATATTGGCTTCTATACTAAAGCAAAGTAGAACTAGCAACATGATGGTCGAATACATTCTCCCTCTAGAAAAAAGTATCACAATATTAAGAAGAAGTTCTCCAATATAATATAGGGCAATGAAGTACAATAGAGAAAGGAAGACACTCGCAATATGAATACCACTGATCGATAATAATTAAAAAATCAAGTAGTTAAACGAAAGATTTTCAAGATGATGGCAGTGAAACCTCTGGCCACCTTTAATGTCATGGGAGAGGGGTCACATCATGCCATCTACGTACAACCTCTATCTGCTATTAATCAATTCAGGACTTCAGTCTTTCTACGTTCAAGAAAGTAACAACAACCTACCCAACATTTTTTATTATCAATAACTATAGAGATTTTTATTATACCAGAATTGTTGCATTGCTATTTACACTACTAATGATACCTGAACTATATGCTAGTCAGCTAGTCATGTACAATAATACAAGTGTTTTGCCTGCAACTAAGGTTGCCATATGAATTTTGTGTTATACTCTTTTAATCCTTAATGAATTCAATGCCTCTTTGTAATTGTTGCCTTGGTGTTTTTGACCTCACTGTGCTGGTTGTCAATTTAATCTTAATCATTCTATAATTTTATTACACTTAGAGCATACTTAAGGTTAAGCCATTTTGGATTTCATATGGCTTGTTTTTTTTTCCGAAATGAACTCTTTCCATCATATCCATATTAGGGCTCACATAACTTCCAATCGTATTTTATTTCAAACATAATTATGGTGCTTTTAGTACATGTTCATCACACAATTTATGTACCTCATACTAATATTACTGAATGTATAGAATGCACTTATATCCTTTCATTTTTGTGTACATAAATAGTATATTGAGTCTTACACCACTAAATTTTTTTTTACATATGCACAATAACCTAATTAATATATAAAAATCATGCAATACCTTTATTTATAGTGTTTCTACTATTCGACTAAACTATACAATGTCATTACGTAATCCATACTACCTCTATAAACAAGGTACATACAACACTTCTAAGACAGTTCGTACAACAACGTATCGCAAAGACTATGTCCAAATACATAACATAACGAACTTCATACAAGCCATACCACAAGAATTTCAAGATTCTACCACCATTATGGCCACTTCAAACAACTATCCCAATTATAATTTAACAACGTAATATCAAGTATTATACTTCCTTCTTTTACAACTATATTATGCCTTTTTACATAACATGCCATAGCTTCAAGTGTACCAAATACAGATCATAAATAAAGTGTACAAGAAAAATGTACCATGCCTAACATTATTGGATACATATTCATAAGGTACAGGTGTTAATCAACAAATTTACATCAGCTTACCACGTTCATATCGTATAATCAATTTATACTAGCATGTTTTATAAACCATATAACCAATTTCCATAAACCATTACAGATCATTATATAGGCCAATTCATCACTTCTTAAAAATGAAAAAAAATAATTTTAATAACAACGTCATGTGCTTCCTAACAGCTCATAATAGTATTATCAAATGTAAGGAATGTACTTGTATCTTGTCATATTTATGTACATTAATTGTATACTAAGTCTTAGGTCACTTAAAAAAATTTAACGTATGTGCAATAACCTAATTAATATGTAAAAATCATACAATGTCTTCATTCATAGTGTTCCTATTGTTCACCAAAACTATACAATGTCATTGTGCAATTAGCACCAGCTTTATGACCAGGATACATACAACACTTTTAAAATAGTTCATACAATGACATACCATAAAAACTATATCTAATTGCATAATATAGCAAACTTCATACAAGCTATACCACAAATATTTCCAGATTATACCACAATTATGGTCACCCCAGACAACCGTCTTAGTTATAATTGAAAAATACAATATCAAGTATTACGCCTTCTTCTTTTGCAAACATACTATACCTTTGTACATAATATACCATACTTTCAGGAGAATCAAATATAGATCATAAATAAAGTGTACAATCATAACAAAATAATGCCTTACACTATTGGATATATATTTAAAATTCACATGGTATAGGTTTTCATCGATAAATTTACATTAGCTCACAAGATTTATATCGTATAATCAATTTATACCAAAATGTTTTACAAACCATATAACCCATCTCCAAAAATCGTTGTAGATAAGTGTTCTGTACTCAGTAATTTACAATTTGAAATCATGCATTCTTTTGCACAAAACACCAATTTCTTTTCAAATTCACAATCAGTATCACTTTATTTATCCATTTTCTAACATCAATAACACATAAAACCTCTACCCTTTCAGTTCTAGCAATTTCATTCGTTACACAGCCAATTAGAATACAATGTGCATCATCATTGAAATCTTCCACTTAAGATGGATTTCCTTTGACTTACTGTCTTTATTCTCCCATATGCCTTTTGAAACTTGCCTTCTTTCCTTCTGTGACATCTATTGATATAGTCACACATTCCGGTGGTGCACGACACAGACAATCACATACCCTACTTACGCTACCATGCATTCAAACTTACAAAAAAGTAAGGTCAATAACAATTATAAATACTTAATACAAAATAATGTTACTAACTGAATATAATGTTTAGGTTCAAGTTTTTAACTTCTTCAAATTGAGGAGTTTGGATGAAGGCAAAGATGCAGATCGGATGAAAATACTAAAACCCTGACTTCCTTTGGACAAAGCCAAATACGTAAATCATACGAAAAAATTAAAACTATAACTTCTTCTTTCTATACTCATCATCATCATCATCATCTTCTTCAATCAGTATGAGTTTGTGTTTAAGAAACCTATACAATTGTTCAATGGAAGAGAAGTGAAGAATCTAGCCATAAGCCATTGCTAGAGACACAGAAAGGGTTTGATTTCTATTTAGTGAGACAAAGGGAGCCAACTAAATAAATTTTACAATATGCCCCTATGATTAAATTTTAATCTTCTTTCCATTAATTTTTTCTAATTTTTAATAAATCGTTTCATAATTTTTCTTAAATGTTAATTAATGAAGGGGGCCATGAGGGGGCTGTTTATGTTAGCCATGTGAAATTATACTATCATTTAGATTATGACACAAAACCTTAAAACTCAATTGCCATATATGGAATTCCTTTCTTGCAGGCAAATTACAAGGACACTATGTTCCAATTGGAACTTTCTGAAACACTTTAAACCACATTAGCTATATTAACAAATTAAGAAATGGTGAAGAAGTCAAAGAGCATGAGTCGTTCCAATCTCAATCACACATGGATTCTTACACAAAGGGTAAAAGATTCTAATCGAGAAAATATCGGTGTGATCAAAATTGTCTATAAACTATTGAATAATTATTTCAGTGAGAAAATTCCTAAAAGTAAAAGCCAAACTTCTAAAATCAATTGATAATTATTTAAGTCAAAACAGTTATATATTTTAGGTAGTAGAGTAGTAATTTTAAAGCGTGATACCACCAATAAATTTTAGAGGAAGAGAGTAGAGGAAACATATCTATAGGAGAAGAAAAAATTTGGCCCCTTATGTGCAAGTTGGGCTATACACTATCATCTATAGTTCTTATAAATGTTTTATAAATTTTGAAGTAACAGTGTCAATAGTTTCGAGAGGTTCAATTTATATATTTTTTAATAACAAATTTTAAATTTAACATTTTTGAAATGATAATTTTTTTCATTTTCTAATCCAAATTTAGAAAAAAAAATATATTTGGGGTTTTTTTGCCTTTTGTTTTATCTATGCATTTTTAAAAAAAATAAAACTAAAGAATTTGATCATGCCTAAATTATCTATTCTTATCTTGTCAAGAAAAAATCTTGGTTTTTAAATCCTGCTGAGTAAAAGACTTTTAATAATTATTTTTAAGAAAATCATAAAATCATTATTTATGTCTCTCCCTTTTTCTCTCTTAGAAATTTCTCCTCATTTCGAGAATCCAGAACTTCCATAGTCAAGTTCCCTCGATCAGGAAGACCTATTTTCTTTGTTTGGTAAGGAAACAATAGTGGTTTTCTTTAATCATGATTATGTTTCTTTTCTCATTCTAATTCTTCTTTTTGGTTTTTAACCACTACTTTGTTTTGCTCTTCATTTAGAGCTGATGAAGACCATGGAATTAGATAGGCTTTAAATGCATTAAAAGCTACTTAAGGTAACAAATTTCATATTTTGGTTTCTTCATATTTGTAAGTGAATTTTTTCCTCTTAAGCATTCATTTTCTTTTTGCAATTTTTAATTCTATTTTTTTTATTTGTTTTTTTCCTCAAGGTTATTTATTGGAGACTGAAGATCTTGACAAAATCTTAGAAAAAAATAAAGCACAATCATTTATGAATCCTAAAGGTAAAACCTTAGTTGCTTTATTCTTTTTTTCCTCATAATATCAAAGTAAAGTTTGTTTACATTTTGGTATTAGAAATAGAATGCTCAAATTAGGAATACTAGTGAAAGTTATTTTCAATTTAATAGATGTTTTAGTGGATTACGTCATTTTGATTGTTAAATTATAGCTTGTTCATAGTCCATTCTCAAATCAATGAGTCGTGATCTGAGTCATAGATGGCTACATATTTTAGAAATTTTTGTGATTGATCATTAGATTGGTCTACTACTTTTGAATTAGGTTATTGTTAGGCTAATTTGTTATTTCATGTTTAACCTTTAAAATTTCCTGTAATTTACTATTTTTAATATCCAATTCATGTTAGATCAATTCCAAATTTAATCGAAGTTTTAAAATCTTTGAGATGTTTTTAACTACTACTTTGAACAGCTATTTAAAAAAAAAAAAATTTAGATCTAGAATTTAGGATCACTATTTTCAAAGTAAATAAAAAAAAACTCGTATAATTTTTTGTCACTATTTTCAAAATAAATAAAAACCTCATATAAGTCTTGATTTACCTAAACCTAATCCCATATATATATATATATATATATTTGAAAATCCTAGTCCGATATGCTAATTTTCTTTAAAGTGAATTTTGTACTTATTGTGGATGTGTTTAGTATAAAGTTCAGGATTAACATCAATATGAAAAAATGATTAAATTTCTTTTCTTTGAATTATTTTCTTTACATGAATACTTTGTGTGTGATTGTTTGATAAAAATAAGGGAAATAATGGAGAGAGAAATCGGCAATTTAATGAATTGAGCCCAATAAAATATTATAATTAATATAATTGAAAACGCCACATTAAGAATTTGAGAAATAATAAAAATTGAAAGCCTAGTCCGTAAGAAACTCAATCTAAGTTGAAAGCTCTACTAATAAAAACCAAAAACCTAGTGTAGTATAAAAGCGCATTTAGTGTAATTAAACTTGACAAATTCATTTTTTATTTGAGATGATTAGGTATGGAGGCTCATTTTTATTTAACGGTAAAATTACGGGGCCCATAAATTGGGAGCCTCGTAAAGGCACGTTATAACAGGGAGGTGGCTTTGTCCCAGTTTTTAGGGTCCCACAGTTGGCTCCTCTAACTAGAGATGTAAACAGATCAAAATAGGTTTAAATCGTCTGCCACAACACATCAAAACACAAATTACGGCCTAGACCTAAGGGACATGGCTGACATTGGAAGTAATGCCGAAAAGGAAATGGAATTTTTTAATGTCACACTTGCATACCACTTATTAATAAGAATAATAGCACAAACATGACATTTTTAGGTAGAACTTTCATGTGCATACCAAATTTCAATAATGCTCGACTCTTGTTACTCCTTTAAATACAAAGCTGCAAATTGTAAAATTGTTCGGATATTGTCAAAAAAGGTTGTATAATCAATATATATTTACTAGGTTGGGAGAGTTTGGAAGGTTAGATGTAGAAATGTAGAAACATAAAAACAAGCTTTCATTTTTTTTTTTAGGGGAAGATGTTGGAATTAACTATTCCTAAAGATCCAAAGATGGGAGATACATGGAAGTTCTAGATATTTATGTCTTGGTAAAATATATATGTCCAACTTCTTATTATCATCATTTAAATTTTGATTGGTTTGTTCCTTTCCGTCAGACACAAATGCTTGATAGTTCTACATGCAATTGTAAAATATTATACGTAATACACTTATTAGTTTGAACTATTATAAAATAGAAATATATAGATCAAAAATTTTGTTAGATATATTCTACTTGAACTCATTCGTGAATTTATTAATAATATCCCTATTATAAAATATTTTATTCTCAATTCTCGAGATCAAGTTGCTAAGTGTTGGAAACTTCTATAAGTACTCAAGCAATGACCATCAATATGATTTACAAAGCTTTGCTTTTATCATCAATTGAAGCTGAAAATATCTTTTGATAGCATGGTCTATCCTTAAAGAAGCTCATGATGATCAAGGTACAGGATAAGAAAATCCATACATGTCAGGGCAACTAAGATATTAACTTGGAATATTTGGAAATTCTAGAAGGATAAGGATGATGGTAACTAGAAGGGCAAGGTTGAAAAACTTGAAGTGGATGCCTACGTAATACATCAATTCAAAAAATATAATCGTTATTCAATTTTTGTTTCTTAGAAAGTGGTCATTTGAGAAGTTTTAGGAGGAAGAGATAGAATGCTTTCAATTTCAACCTTAGTTGTTTCCTGAAACCCTGCAACAAGTTGCTTCATTTCTATGCCAACAGTTTTTTATACAGAGAAAGTCCAACTAATTTTATGCATGTGATCTTTTTTTATGCAATACGAGAGATAAATGAGTCACTTGAAGGATCTTGATTACTTAGCTGATCAAATTAGACGCTTGCTACTCACCTTCTAAATTAGTGAGCTTTGAATACGACTCATGCCCCTACGTGATTAGTAGAATATATTATTTAATTTTCTAAGTTAAGAGGAGCAATCTTTGTAAATTAATGTATTAATTTATACATATATATATATATATTACATCTCTCTTCAACATCAATATTACAGTGAGTTTTTGACAGCTTGGTGCAGCGTATACTGTAAATTTTTCAAAGATTGTACGAAAACTCTTTGAAGAATCAAAGAAATTGATTGAAAACCTAAGAATAATATTTAAAACTCATCAAAGTTGCCTCTTAATGGTTACAAAAGATAATATAAACTCTAAAACATAAAAACCTAAGGATAAAAAAGCACTGCTAAAGCTCCATGTCAATCTCCTCTATTTGGAAAGGACTCTCCCTCAAGTATGCAATGTCCTTTGGGTATAATGGATCATTGGAAGTATAGAACTTTGACAAATCCGCTATATTAAAAGTGCTGGAGATCCCTATACTACCTGGAAGGTTAATGATATAAACATTGTCATTAATCTTCTTTAATATCTTGTATGGCCCATATTTCTTCATTACAGTTTACTATAGGTCCCTATAGGAAACCTCTCCTTGCGTAGGAACACCATGACTTGATCTCCCACATCGAATGTCTTTAGTTGCCTATGTTTATTAGCTGCATGTTTATACCATTGGTTTACCGCTTCTACTTTTTGTTTTACCTCTTAATGTACTACTACCACTTGTTCGACCATATGCTTAGCTAGAATATAGGTCCCCTTACCTTTAGGCAGCTTGAGTAAATCTAGCGTATGTTGAAGTGCCTTGGTATAGACAATGGAGAATGGTGATTTACCTGTTCCACTATGGATGGCATTATTATACGCGAACTCTACTTGAGGTAGTACCAAGTCCCATTGTTTTGGTTTGTCCCTCTAAATATTGTGAATTAAGTTTTCTAGTGTCCAATTGACAATCTCCATTTGCCCATCTGTTTGTGGATGTGTTGTACTATTGAAATTGAAAGAAGAATCTAATAACTTCCATAAGGTATGCCAAAAATAATTAAGAAATTTACTATCACCATCCGAGGTAATGGTCTTGGGTATTCCATGTAGGCAAACCACTTCCTTGAAAAATAATCGAGCAACTCCTATTGCATCGGAGGTCTTCTTACAAGGGATAAAGTGAGCTATCTCAGAAAATCTATAAACCATAACAAATACTGAATCTCCTCCTCTTTCAATACGAGGTAGTCCTAACACAAAGTCCATAGATAAGTCTTCCCATATATTATCTGGTATAGGTAGCGGAATACATAATTCAGTATTCTTATAATGTCCCTTTATTAACTAACATATATAACGTCTTTCCACGAATCTAAACACATTCCTCCTTAACTAAGGCTAGTAAAAACACTCCTTTACTGTCGTCAATGTTTTATCACATCCTAGGTGACTTGCTAGTCCCCCTGTGTGTAAGTCTCGAATTGCCATCTCCGTCAATAGGCCCACTATGAGAAATCTTGTCTCATACCTCTGTGAAATCATCATCTTGCTCATAATTGTCTCACAACTGTTTAAAGCCCACAATTTCATTACTGAAAGTGAGCGATAAGGACACCCTTCTACTCAAAGTATCCATAACTCCATTTTGAACTCTGAATTTATGCTTTAAGTTG
>JAOXYD010123147.1:0-11154 GCA_028565735.1 Pinacopodium congolense | reverse complement strand
ATAGCTAGATGTTAGTGAGATATTGGTGAAAGAATCATGTAAAAAGGATGCATATAACTAGAGTTATGATCATTCTCTCGAAACTGTTTGTGACATGTCATGTTATGGAAAACCCAAATTGTATCTTGGTTTTTGAGGTACTTAAAGAAAGAATTTAGAGTAGGTTAAAACATGAGAATTGTAGAGTAATTTCGTAGTGACATAGTGGTGAAAGAATTGCAGTCATTAGATGAGTGAAACTTAATCTATGGCTATTTTTCTTAAACTGCTAAATAAAAACCTTAGTTCTAAAACCTGTGTATTCGGACTTGATTTTAAGATGGTTAGAGCCTGATTATGAATGAGCATTAAACATGAGAGTTTTATTTCTATATCTAACCTTACAACAGATGAAAGAATCATGATGATTTAATGAATATAACTTAAATTATGGTTAGTACACCGAAACTACTTTTAGTGAAACCCTAAATTTGGAACAGAAAGTTATGTCTTGATTTTGAGGAATTTAGAGGCTCCATAAGAAAGCTCTTAAAGCATGAAAGATGTAGATATGGAACTTAAATTTACTATGGTGAAAGAATCATGTCATTTGGATTAGTTTATTGAAAGTTATGTACATTTTTCTAACATGCGATCATGGTAAACTTCGGAAATAAGACTTTCAATGGATGTAGAATAGAGTGTTAGAAGATTCGATAAGTTTCGATTCTGAAATGATGATATATATTACAGATTGGATGGTTTGCATTAATGTGTATGAACAAGGTGAATTAGAAGTGATTGAATATGCATCGAGCATGCATTATTTACGACTTATTCATAAATACATAATTGGTCATTATGCAATTAAACAAATAATAATATGTGTGTATGTAATGCAGCTATAGGAGAGCACATTGAGCAGAATCTAGACATTTCCTAAATAGTCAGACACTGAATATCTAGAGATCTTTGTGAGTTGGACTAGAGTGCACAATCACTCTATATGTTGTGGTTAATTCAGTTATTTTTTCTTATATTTTTTAAATTATGAAAACTTATCTAAATGTATATATATAATGTGGAGGTATAAGGTGGTGTGTCTACTACTATTCTAGACACTAAGTATCCGAGGATGTTTGGTATTAGGAATACATTAGGAGTGCTGACTTGTATGTGAACTTTGAGACCTATGTGTTTAATTATGTTAAATGTCGAACTCTAATCCGATAATTGTATTATGTATATGTGTTTTACATGTGCTTCCATTCTAATTTGACTGAAACTGTCTGATACTGTGTGATTCATAACTATGGGTTGGATGTCGGACTTAGGTCCGATGATTATGAAAATGCAATCTATATGTGTATTCTGCTTGATTAATTGATTGTATGATTTGTAATGTGTTGCTTTGCATTTATGAAATGTATGATCATATTAATGACGTTGTGACTGAGGTGACCAGGCTAGCCGTAGTTGGTGTGGGGATTATACCCGTGGTTGTAACGATCCTCAGGCTTAGATATGTATGGACCCGCTTTCCATTATAGATCGAGATCGGTACCCTAAAAGAACCCGCTTTCCAATACGGATCGGGGTCGGTATCCGAAGAATGAGTCTAGTATCAGCTACTAGTATAGGATAGTAAATGGCACAAAGTCACAATAAAAGAAAAAGAAAATCTAGTCCTACGTGCTTTTTATAATCATACTTTAATATGCTAAACATATGAAAAACGTGATTTTAATTGTGACGATTCTGTAATTTTTTTATATTATACGCTTATGTGTGGATAGAGTGAGTACTTCAATGATGGTCGCTCACTGAGTTTTCCCTCGAAAGCTCACCCCACTCAACATTTCAAGTCAGAGGGAGCTCGACTCCTAGATTAATACAGTGTAGAGAGAGTGAGAGCTGCGTACTTATAGACTTATCATAGATCAGAGGTTGGTTAGCTGGAGTCTTGAAGAGTCTAGATAGCATGTTTTTGTTCTGTTTGCTGCTTATGTACAATTTATGATGATGTATAAATAGAATTTGGTTTAATGAAATATGAGTTTGGATGTCTATGTTCCTTTTGATTATGTTGCATGATGCCTATTATAGTTTCTCTAGCGTGCTACCCTTATAGGGTATTTACTTGAATATTCATCAGAATGTCAGGTATGTGTCCTATAAGAGTAGGATGCTACATTATGACTTATTATGAGAAATTTTAAATTACAAAAATCCATAAATGTAATTATTTATTTATGACATTTAGAAAATTGACATATGATTTTTAGAGTCCTAATTGAATTATTCTAATAGAATACTAAACTACTAGTTCCAAACTAAAAAAAAGAGAGTAGAACTCTTGGTTAATTTCCAATCTAAATAAAAATTATTAGTGTTTCAGTAATTAATGTTTTAATTTAAGTAAGAATCCTTATTACACTCATAACTAGAATACTTATCATGTCCATTATGTTCATTATATAAATGCGCCATTTCTAATAAATGACAATAGATTTAAGTTGTAAATTATTGAGAGATGTGAGAACTTTATTGTTTGTCCTTCACTGAACTTCAGATGTTATCAAATAATTTTTCTTTGTAGCATTTAAATGCCATATGAACTTAACTCTTGATTATTTATAATCAATGGATCAATTTCTCATATATTTAATTTAGTTTTCTTGATGCGCTTTTAATCTTATTCATGAATTCTTTAGGTTTATTCCTAAGTGGATTCACATCAATTAGTATCAAAGCCTAACTTCATACCAAGTTTGGTTATCCTTTTATCTCTTCTTTTAAATTTCATTTCCCTTATCTCTCTTTATTCTTTCTTTTGAATCTTGTTTCTAAAGTTTCAATTAAATTAGATTACATCATCTTCTTATTTAGAATTTTTCTATCTCTTCTTCTTGTGTTAGCGTCTCTTCTTCATTCAATTCCTTATTTTGTGCATTTAAAACTAGATTATTCTAATCTACATATAAGATTTGCATTCTTATTTGATTAAATTTGTATGATGGTGATATAAAAATCTATTTTTGGTGTATATATTAAGATTAGTGCAATCTTAGTATTCCTTGAATTTTTTCTTTATTTTTTAATCATATTTAGTTAGTTTCCTATCTTTTATTGAAAACACAAAAGGAAAAATGAAAATAAAAAACAAAACTATTGGAAGAAAGGAAGTTTTGCAAGTACATCAAGAACTTGATCTAAAATTAGTTGTTCAAATATGCAATGGATTCTAGTTATTCTTGTGACATTTAATTGCATAATTGCTATTCTTCTTTGTTTCATTAAATTCCCTTACTTCTTACTTAATCCTCGACTAGTTTTATTCTTTGGCCATTAGTTCTCATGGTTTTAGAAATTTATATGACTAAAACCTTTGATTGAATTTGTTTAATTTTTTAAAGAAATTGAGAAGAAAGCAAAGAATCTTGTAAGGCAAAAAGCATGTGAGAATAGCATCGAGAAAAGACAATTAAAAAATGAAACATGAGTGAATTGATGACTTTTGAAAGTATTCATGAAAGAAAGTGTATGGTGACTTTTCTTTGTTAACTTCTTCTTGCAATTTTAGATATGTCTTCTAAAGGTAGTTCAATATTAAAGGAAGAAAAGGAAAATACATTCTTTGTAAAGGCTATGCAATAATAATTCAAGAGAATGAACTTACTATACAATGATGTGAAAGATATGGTGGAGGGGGTGGTTTTTGTGTTATTTGTTTGTTTTATAGCTCCAGTAACCTGCCACTTGCACTTGCGAACAAGGAAAATTAATGAAGAACATGCCACAGCTACAATATTTGAGAATCGGAGAGGATGCTGTCTGACTACTAATACGGCGGGTTAACTTAAGGCAATACGTTACCCTGAGCTTGTCGTATTGGTCTAGTGTAGCAGTATGAATACCAATACGGGGGGTCTTGGATACCAATACGAGGTTCTCTCCAGACCCACGTATTGGTCTTGGAAAGCCCTCAATTTGCAATCTTTTTGCTTTTATCTTGCCCTAATCTTCATCATTTATCAAATAAGATCCAATTTCTGCAAATTAAACATTTCAAATAAAAAATTAAATATATAATCATGAATTTAGGAGTCAAAACATTACAATTATCCATGAAAAGCACATGCAAATGGACCCCTAATAATTCCCATACACTTAAGCATTTGCTTGTTCTCAAGCAAATTAATTCATTATCAATTTCATAATAAGATATAAAATAGAAAATTAATTCAAAATTAATATCACAATTATTAAAAATGATTTCTTCATCCATAAAAATTAATGATGCATGAGAATGTTATAAAATTAATTAATCACATCAAATTGTAAATGCATTTAAATCATTTTATTCTTTTTCAATCTTCAACCTAAATCACTAAAATCAATTTCACATGTAAAAGACAAATACACTAAGTTTAATGTATAATTTTTTCGACACTTTCACATCTTTTAAGTAATTTAAATCATAGTTTAATTAATCTCATAATTAATTAAATACGTAAGTAGTGTAGTTGAGAAGTTACTTCAGTCTTTTTATGCGAAGGTGAACTTTTTATCATAAACAACTCCTAATTAATCAACTGAGTCACATTAAATCAACCGACTATTAACCCAACTTATAACTTCAACCTTATACACACACACACACACACATATATGTTGCTCTCTTCTTTTTCTTTTTCTTTTTATTATTTTTCTCTCTTTTTCTTTCATTTATTCATCAATTTTTTGTTTATATATGTATACATAAATATAAGATTAGAAATCAGAGGAGTGGATTCTACTTACTTATTTAACTAATTAACTAATTAATGTTAATTTTATAATTTTAAGGGTTAATTTCGGTTCTTTTTCATTTTTCTTCACATAATAAAAGTGCGTTAAAAGAAGTTACAAAATTATTCAAGAAGTTGCTTTTTATATGTGGAATATCACTTTAATCATTAGGTATCCGTTATCCAAATTATGAAATGAGTTAAAGACAATTAGTCATTAATAGTAAAAATTAATCATATAAGCTTACAAATTGTCAAAATAATTGAATTCAAATGAAAGCATAGATAGTAAAAAGTATTAAAATCAAAATTTTTTTCCATAATTTATAGACTATGGTGAAATTAATAGTAACTTAAAATACTATTAGACTCATAATAAGCAAGTGTATAAGAAATCGATTCATAAAATGAAGTGTATAACAATCCATAATATGTATAAAAGATAAATTCCCTACCTCCATACTTAAAGTAAACATTGTCCTCAATGTTTATAAAGGAAAGAAATGCATAAAGTAGGAGAGTAGGAAAGGAATACACCCGTTTGACAAAGGCATTTAGGATCTATTGAATCAATTTGATGAGTAGGAACTGAAAACATTAAAAAGATCAAATATAGAAAATAAAAATATATGCTCTAATCGTATAATATGAAATTGAAGTACATTAAGGAGCTATAGTACATCAAAATGCATAAATCAAATTCAAAACAAAATATATTATGAAACTAAAACTAAAACACACGAACAAAAGAAAAAATCTAAGACAAACTGTGTAAACAATCTAAATCCTAACTACGAGGACTCTGACCATCTAAACTCGAATCTCAATTTCTTTGAGAATGGGATCGCTGATACTCCTTAAGTTTACTAAGCGTGAGTCCATACTGGTCATGTGAACATCCATATTACTTAAACAAACCTTAACAATACCACGAAACTTAAACATCTCTAAAAAAAGTCAAGACTCCATGTTAATTAAGAAAGTCATGAAGCTAGCCAAAGGATTAGTAGTAGGAGGTGGAGGTGGTACAACAAGTGAAGAATGATAAGGTGGATGCACACTCGGTGTAGCCTCAGATGAAACCTCACCCCTTCTCCTCCTCTAGTACATCAGGAGCATTAGGAGTAGATGGAACCTTAGACTCCTCGTCCTTGGCTAAGTGATGCCATACTTTATGTATTCGCGTAAACCTTTGTAACTTGAGGGTATTGATATTGATCTGAGTATAACGACCCTTATCCACGACCACCTTAGAATCAACATCAATTCCTACTGCTAGAAAGATCCTACTCAGTAAACTGGGGAAGTATAATGTCTTACTTGGTTTGTGCATCCAAACCATTTCCCTTATAGAAGTGATGATAAAACTAGTCATCGGTATCCCTAAAATAGTTCCTAACCTATGAAGCATCTTGTAAAGAAAGTAGGCATCAATAAGCCTAACTTCATTCAACCCACTTGCTATAGGGACTACATTAGAACTTAAAATAACAACAATAATGCACTCCTTTGCTCTTAATGGTGTGACAGAATAAGCACGATCATTCTCCTTAACTAATCCTAGGGCAGTAACAACGTTAGCAACCGAAAAATTGAGATCCAAACTAACGGAATCTCTATGAAATGAATCTTGTACTCTCACATAAATGTCTCCCTCATTAGGCATATTCAAATATGCAGAAAGAAAGGCATGAGTCAAATGAATATGAATACCTCTCACAATATTGTAGATTTCTATCGTATCCATCGCATCCTTTTCTTCAATATTTGTATAGAATTTGTAAACCAAATCCTGATAAACCGGCCCCTACATATGATAACCAGCTCCTAATCCAGCTTCTGAAAAGCACTTAAAACATCAAATTGAGCTTTCAGGTCTGGGTGACTAGAGTGCTCATAAACAAATTTATTATTACGATGAGAGGCGAGCCAGTTTGAATTTTTGTGCGTTGTAATCTGAACATGATCGAAAGCCGGTCTTTTGCTAAAAGGTTGTCCAAAAGTAGTTATAGGAGGCTTTTTTACTGAAAACTCTTTGATAAAGGCACCAAAATAGGTCAAATGACATCATGAAATCTAGAAAATTCAGCCAATGAATTTTTGACAAATATTTAATTCATTTGAAAATGTTTGAAAATTCACATTAACGAAATGCAAAAAAAACTTGGTATCAATGGAAGCTTATAGAATTTAGAACCCAATGATACCAAAATCTAATGGAATAGTGGCATAAAACGTAAGAAAATTGGGAAAATTCAAACCTAGCGTGAACATTGAACTGAGATTGTTTTTTGGAGATTTGATGTGATTTTTAAATGTTTTTGAGTGATTTTAGGCTATAATAAAATATAAGATGGAATTTTTGACAAATAAACACCAAAATCACTCAATTTGGTTCAAAAATGAAGGATAAAAGTGGATTGGAAGAAGAAGGGGTAAACGGTGGTATGAGAGGAATGAGAAGGGTTTTGGGGGTTTCTGTGTTTTTGAACAAAAAAAATAATGTTTTAATGCTGTGTTTTTTAAGGAATACAGTGGGTTAGGGACCAATACAATAGTATGAGCCTGCCGTATTAAACCTGCCATATTGGCCCTACAATAGGATATTAATACATAGGCTAATAGACTAATACAAGGGTCAACATAGACTCATGTATTGGGTTTGTTGACTCATTTTGCTTTGATTTTCAACCCTAATTTGCATCAAATCTCTTCCTAAACCTTTGTCCCAATAAAATGTAATGGATTGTTCAACAAATTTCCTTAAAATTAAAATTAAAAACACTCCCAAATCAAAGAAAAATCAAACCAAACTAAGGAAATGCTAAGAAAAGCACACTTAACCTAATTCAAACACATATAAAACTGTTTCAACACATTAGCAAAAGGTCCTAAGACACAAAGTAAAACAAAATCACACACAATTACCTACCTAATATGGATAATTCCTAGTTCAATGAGAATTTAACAGTTAAAGAGTTTCAAAAGACTCCTTAACTGAACTGGGCACATACAAATTTTCTCTTTGCTCATTTACTTTGAAAGTTGAGTGACCATTAGTGACTTTAATTGTTTCAAATAGGTCAACCTTGGTCACTTTATATGGGCCTGTCCACCTTGATCATAGCTTTCCTAGAAATAACTTCAATCTTGAATTATAAACCAAGATCTTATCACTAACTTTAAATTCTTATTAAATGATAAGCTTATCATGCCATCTTTTGAATCGTTTTTATATAATTTAGAGTTATTATAAGCATCGAGACGAAACTTATTTAACTCATTTAATTGTAAACGCCTTTCTTCTCCAACCTATCTTGAGTCAAATTAAGAAAATTAATGGCCTAATAGGCATTATGCTTTAACTTAAGAGGCAAATATCAAGCCTTTCTATAAACCAACTTATACGTAGACATTTTAATAGGGGTTTTATACGCAGTTCGATATGCCTAAAATGTATCATCTAACATAAGCGCCTAATCCTTTCTCAAATAGCTAAAAGTCTTTTCTAGAAGTCTTTTAATTTCTTAATTTGAAATTTTTACTTGACTACTAGTCTGATGATGATAAGATGTATCAATCTTATAGGTAACATCATATTTTGAAAGGAGGGAATCGAATTGCTTATTACAAAAATGCATTCCTTTATAACTTATTATGGCTTAAAGTGTCCCAAATCGAGTGAAAATATTCTTTTTCAGAAAATGAACTATACCTTTTGCATCATTAGTTGGAAGTACTACTGCTTCAACCCATTACTTGCATAATCAATAACTATTAGGATGCATTGGTTAGAGTATGATGATGGGGATGGTCCTATGAAATCAATATCCCAAATATAAAAAATTTCACATACCAAAATGTTGTTTAGTGACATTTGTCCATGAGAAATGTTTCCGATCCTTTGGCAATTATCACAAGACTTAACATATTGAAATACATCTTTAAAAAATGTAGGCCAATAGAAACCATACTTAAGCACCTTATGTGCAATTATAGTAGATCCAAAGTTTCCCCTAGTTTCCCTTAAATGATAATGACTTACGATAGAAGACACTTCTTTAGTAGGAAGACATCTCTGAAAGATTCCATTAGCACGTATCTTGTAAAGAAAAAATTCGTACCAAAGATGTTTCTTAACTTCAAAAAAAAAATTTCTTTTTTTATTAGTATGAGAAGTTAGGACGTATAACATCACCAGCCAAATAATTCACTGTGTCCACATATAAGGTAAAGTAAGTATGACTAGCAAATGATCTTCAAGAAAAACCTCCTTGATGTCTTGGACTTCTTCTTTCTCCATCACTATTTCATTTAAACGAGATAAACGATCCACCACAAAATTTTCTTTTCCTTTTCTTATCTTTGATTTCGATGTCAAACTCTTATAAGAGAAGAACCCATCGAATCAAACGTGGCTTCACATTCAATTTATTCATAAAGCATTTTAAAGAAAAATGGTCCGTATAGACTATAACCTTTGAAAACATTAAGTGGGATAGAAACTTGTCGAAAGCGAACACCACTACTAGCATTTCCTTCTCTGTAGTGGTGTAATTACTTTGAGCATCATTCAAAGTGCGACTTGTATAATAAATTGAATCGAAAATTTTTTCATGCCTTTGTCCTAATGCTATACCAACTGCAAAGTCACTTGTATCACACATAAATTCGAAAGAAAGAGACCAATAAGGTGATACCAAAATAGGTGTACTGGTGAGCTTCTCCTTTAATAACTGAAAAAAACGCATACATTTATCATCAAAGTTAAAGGTTGCATCCTTAGTTAAAATTTTAGTAAGGGGCTTTGTTATCTTATAAAAATCCTTGATAAAGCGCCTATAAAATCCAGTATGTCGAAGAAAATTGTGAATTGTTCTAACTGAATTATACTAAGGAAGTTAAGCAATTACTTTAAACTTTACAGGATCTACTTCAATTCCCATACTCGAAATCTTATTGCTAAAAACAATGCACTCTTACACCATAAAATGACATTTTTCCCAATTTAAGACTAAATTATTCTCTTCACATCTTCTCAAAATTTTATCCAAAATTTCCAAACATGCATTAAACGATGTACCAAATACAACGTTGAAAAGTGGTAGGGGTATTACATAAACTAAAAGGCATGCATCTGTATGCAAAGAAGCCATAAGGACAAGTGAATGTCATCTTTCCTGGTCCTCAGGGGAAACAGGGATTTTCACGTGTCCACTATATCCATCAAAAGTACAATTAAAACTATGCCCAACCATTTTCTCAATTACTTGATCTATTAAGGGTAAAATAAAGTGATCTTTTCTTGTGGCATCATTTAACTTGCGATAGTGAATGCATATAAGCCAACTAGTTACTTTTCTTGTGGTAATAAGTTCATCTTGGTCATGCTTCATCACAGTAGTTCCTCCTTTCTTCGGTACTACTTAAACTGGACTAACCCATGTAGAATTAGATATTGAGAAAATAATAATAGCATTTAGGAGCTTAACTACTTCATTCTTCACTACGTCCTTTATATTCTGATTAAGCCTATGTTACAGTTGGACCAAAAATTTACTTTATTCTTCTATGAAGATTCTATGAGTAAAAATAGAAGGACTTAATCCTTTAATCTTAGCTGAGGTCCAACCTATAGCATTCTGATGCTCTATAAGCACTCTTAAAAATCTTTCCTCTATCGTATCAGTTAATGATGATGAAATGATCACAGATAATTATGATGGAGATCGCAAAAGGCATCTTTTAATTGCGAGGGAAGATGCTTTAGCTCAAGAGTTGGAGGCTCCTCAATTGATGGCCTTTGTAGGTTTTGAATTGGCCTATCTAGAGGTTCAAACCTTCTAGATTGAATCTAATTGGAGGTTTCTCTCCCCACTTCTAATTCCTCCAATGCTTCTTTAACTTCCTCTTCCTCTACTTACAAAGAACTTGAATAAATTAAAGCCTTTTGTAATGAATCTAAGCAAAAAATACTCGAATGGATCAATTAGAGTCGAATGAACTCCAATGAAATTACATGAATCTAGGGTGGAGGGATGGTTCACCGCTCTTATAATATTAAACTCAATCTCTTCATCTTGAAGTCTGAGAATGAACTTTCCTCTATAAGCATCTATCAGTGCCTTGACAGTAGCTATGACTTGCCTTCCTAAAATGATAGGTACTGTGCTGTCCTCTTCCATATCCAAGATAAGAAAATCAACAGGGAAGATAAATGTATTGACTTTCACCAGAACATCCTTAGTGATCCCTCTTAGATAAGCTACAGATCTATCAGCTAATTGCAATGAGACTGTTGTTAGTTTAGGTTCTTCTAATCCTAGTTTCTTGAAAATAGATAAGGGAATTAGATTAATACTTACTCCAAGATCCATCAAAGCCT
>JAOXYD010123136.1:0-11154 GCA_028565735.1 Pinacopodium congolense | reverse complement strand
AAACTCAAACCATTAGTGATTAATCATGTTTTGTTATCATCAAAACCAAGATTGGAACCTCCCTTGGTTCAACAGATCCATTAATAATCTACAGGCCCTAAATAGGTGAATGGACGCTTAAAGGCCCATATTATGGGGAAAGACTTGTTATTATGTATTAGTTACTATTCTAAGCCCAATATATGCAAGACCATAATAAAAAAATTAAAAGTCAAAAGTCAAAAGTTAAAAAACAAGACAAAAAGAGAAAGGCTGATAAAAGCAAGAAACCCGACACTCATGTGAAAAAGCCTTCATTATAAACCAAAGGATCTTGACTAAACATAAAGACACCTAATAAAATTACAAAAATACCAACCCTTCTTTCTATTTATACCCAAATCCTTTTTATTTCTTAACATCGATCCAACCTTCTTACATCCTTCTTCCATACTTTTACAACACTTCTGAAACTTTCTCGTTCTCTCTTCGTCCCTCTTCATCCATGAAACCAAATTAAAATCTCTTCTTTCTTCAACCTTTAAGCCTCCCAAAGCACCATTAGCCTCCTCTCTTTGTGGGTAAAGCAAACCTAAAGCCATAAAGCCATAAACACTGAAGCTATCCTCCACCGTGACCCTTAACCTTACTAAACTAAAAGGATTTATGTCCTCAACATTTAAACAACTTCTTGGTTCATCCTAAAACCTTAAACCAAACCCTAAAGCCTTCCCAAAGCTAGCCTAAACATCCCTTTGAAGGTATATGACATTTTTATAACCATATAGCTCAAAACCTTACACCTTTCTTCTACTATCACTCTTTTCCTCTTCCACCTAAAGATTTATGTACTAAAGCTTATAGCCCACGGACTTAACCTTAGCATAGCTATAACCCAGCTCCTTAACCTTCCTTAAAGTCAACCTAAAGACTATTTTTTGAGTATTTGATATTTTGATATTCAAGTGTTTTTTTCTTTCCCTAAACATTTCTTAAACGTTACTTTGTTGTATTATGGTTATTCGATGAAGTAAAGTGAGTAAATCTTTCCTTTCTTTTTCCATTTTGTTATTTTTTATCTTAATATTTTTATCTAAAGCTCAACAGATTGGTTATACTGCCTATAGTTGTTTGTTTTATTTTTCTACTTTTTAATCAAATTAATGATTGGATCTACTGTTTAGGACTGACTAACTTACTAATTGCTAACTTTTACTTTCATGTTATTTCCTCCCACTTGTGGTATTATATTATGTTTCTAAGATCTTTACTAAAAAGCCAAGTGGTGAAAGTAAATAAAGAATGCAATAGAGCTAAAAATCGTAAAACAACATTATTGTTAATATTACATTATTATTATTATAATAAAATTATTTTAAATCAACAAGAAATTAAAGAAATAAAAATAAAACTAGATCTAGTTATTTGGGATTAAAGATTATAAAGGATTACTAAATTATTGGAATCAACAATTAGAAATCTTGTCTTATCCTTAGTGACTAAAGTTAAGTTTCCTTTCCTTCATAGGTATCTCTCCTCGTAGTAAAGTTTAGGCTTTTAAGAAAGCTCTTAGAGCTAAAGTATCCATTAGAGACATCTATCTTAGAGTTCATGATCTTAAAGAAAAATTAAAATTTGAACCTATCAGATAACTTGCTCCAATCTAACCTATAGTGAATAGAATTAAAAGGATCTAAAGCCATAAAGCTATAAACACTAAAGCTATCCTCCATTGTCATCCTTAACCTTCCTAAACTATAAGGATTTATCTCCTAAAACTTCAACCAACATCTTGGTTCATCCTAAAGCCTTAAACTAGACCCTAAAACCTTCCTAAATCCAGCCTAAACATCCCTTTAAAGGTATATGACGTTTCAATAACCATATAGCTTAAACCTGTCTTCTACTGTCACTCTTTTCCTCTTCCACTTCAAGATCTAATATCTAAAGCTCATAACCTATGACCTTAACCTACTTATAGCTATAACCTCAGTCCTTAACCTTCCCTAAAGCCAACCTAAAGACCATCTTTTTAGTATTAGATGTTTTAATAACTAAAGTATCAATTTCTTCCACAAAACATTTCCTTAAAACACATTTATTGTATTATGGTTTATTGATGAAGTAAAGTGAATAATATTTTCTTTCCTTTTCCAATTTAGTATTTTTTTATCTTAATATTTGTTATCTAAAGCTCAACTGACTAGTTATACCATCTAGAGCTATATTTTTTATTTTTTTATTTATTTATCTAATCGATGGTTGGCTCTGCCTCCTATGTTGACCTAGCCTTCTAAATGTTAACTTTTACTTTCATGTTATTTACTTTTAGATAATCAAGGTAAAGACTAGACTCTATGACATTAAAAAGGGAATCTTGAAAGTCATAAAACCTTGTTGTGTTGGTTTATATTAAGATAAAATTAAATAAATTAATTATCAGATTTAATAATTGAAGCTCTTTTTCTCAAAATAAAGTTAAAACAAACTAACCGGCAAGTATACTAATCACAAGTAATTGAGTGAGTATTTTAGACTCAAATTATTGTCTTACAGAGATCACTTATAATCAAGAGCAAGGAAAATGGATCAAAATTATCTAAAGACACCAAATTGAATGATTAATTTAACTAAATTTACCAAACTAAACTAAAGGGCTTCCACTTTTGGAAATAATATTAACTTTGAAATTTAAGGTTGTTTACTAAATTAAATGGTCAAGGAAATGATTTTCAATGATCTAAGTGGTTTAATTAAGGATTAAAAGACTTGTCCTAGGACAACTTCACCAAATCAAGACAAGGTTATGATCAAATCAATTCCTTTTCTCTTACTTTTGAAGTTTAAGGTTTAGTCCACTCTTAAATAAACCAAAATAAGGCTTAAAGTGCAAGAAGGTTAATCTAAAAATTCTTAATTTCGATTAATACCCTTTAGATTAACAAATCATTGGTCCTGAATTGATTAAAACCAAGTTATTTATTGATTTTCCAATGGATTAAGAGGTTGTTCCTCTTCTTTCTCCATTTATCTTCTTAATCTTAAACAATCCATTCAAGATAAGCTTTAAGCATTTAAATAAGTAAAAGACAGCCCTTAATCACATCTAAGCATATGTTCAGATCATCAAAGAGCCATTCCTCAACTACAAACACATTTAGCCACTAATTTGAATTAAGAAATAAAAGATATCATGCGTATTACTCATTTTCTTGAATATAAAAACTTAAAAGTGGATTTTAATACAAAATATGTGTTTATAATGCACCAATTGGAGCTACAAACACACTTGTAAGTCTAAGACATGTGATTGAGCTTTTAAAATCCATAAAACAACTTAAATCTGCAAAGAAAATCAGAAAAGATGAAGAATACTTGAAATAAGCCCTAAACTTTTAGAGAATCTAAAGATTGATCTAAAAAAAGTGTTTATCCTCCATTTCTTTTTCTTGTTTTTGGATTCTAGACCTCCATTTATATGCTAGCTATAAGTGGGAAGCAACTTGTGCAAGTTACAACCAATAAGGTTGAAGATCTAGTTGGAAACTCATCAACTGGTACTTAAACATCACTTTAAAGGAGTAATATGACAGGCTATGAAATTGTCGTACTGGTCTTTGTCTTCGAGAGTAAAAGGCGAGTTGAGAAGTACAATAACAACCTAACTGAGGTCCCAATTTTAGTCCTGATTTTAGAAATTTTGCTGTATAATCTCATATTTATTCAAGTTTTAGCTTCCATCTACAACGTTAAGTATTTATAAAAATAATTAAATAACTTAGCAACAAATTAGAAGCAATGTAGCTTAATTTATCATGAATTGGCTATGAAAATGCATTAAAATCCAAGCCTAACAAACATAGCATCTCTCAGACATACCAAAATAGACATGTTTAGTCCTTCTTTAATGAGTGGCTTGATACATGCTTGGACTAATCCTATGTGGCTAGAATTTTAGGATTTTTCTTTATGTTTCTTTATACTTTGTGGGGATGAAAAGTAGATGGTTTCAAAAGAATTAGCTATAGGGATGTCCCTCTCTTCTATATTTATGGTATAATATGAATTTTGAAATAATTTAAACTTTGATAGTTGATAAGCTTGATCTTTTTGAACTTTAGAAATCTCCCAGTTGTCTATAGATCTCTTAAATTTCTCTATAGTTACCTCCTCATTATATAATATCCTATCACTATCGATGCTCAAAATAAAAATAGATGTGTCAGATACAAATTTGGATCTCATGAAGAAATCCATCAGTCAACGTTAGGAAGTTGCATGTTGTTCATTGGTTGAATGATTAAAATTGGGAGTTTCTTAAATCGATCTTACTTTGAAAACTAAAATGAAATTAACCGAAAACCAACGTGATGAAAGGAAAATGCACCTATAGCACAAGTAATAAAGTAGCGTATATTTAAGACTCCGAGTGCCAAACCCATGGAAAAAATTTGGTGTTCTTAGTTAAATACCATATTAATTAGATTAAAATTATCAAGGAAATTTAAAATTAATTAATTAAAAATAGGAAAATACTAAACTATCCTAATTTTGTTTCAAACCTTGAAGTTTTAAATAATAAAATAAAATTTAAATTACTAAAAATTATCAACTTGTGGAATCCAGCTAAGGATTAATAGATTAATGAATTAATTGAGCTTCAAACAAATTTACAGGGTTGGATTAGAATTCCTTCACGAATTTAAGACAAAGTTATGGTTAAGACTTATACATTCTCTCCATTAAACTTAGTTTAACGTTTGGTTATGCTGTAAATCTAGTTAATGGGATTTTATTTCAAGAAGTTAATTTCTGAATTTGCAGTCTCAGATCTCTAACTCTCACAAATTATCAAAGTTTGGTCATTCAGTGATTGATTTTGGTTGCTTATTGAGTTTTCTAATAACCTAGGTATATTTCTCGGATCCTAGATTGTCTCACTCTAATCTTAGGTGATTAGTCCAAAATTAGAACTTCAAGACCTTAAATAAACAAAGTCAGACCTTATTACATGAATTCAACTCTCTTAAAACATTAAAACACCAATCCAAAGCTGGAAATTGGATTTAACCACACATGATTATCAAAGCATAGAAAACATGTATCTTAAGCCACATACTTTGATAGATCTAAAAATATAAGCTGAAATAAGTAGTTTAGAAGTTACAAAATAGGTTTAGAAGGACAATTCTTGAACTATTCAACATAATCTAGACATCAACACAGCTTAAGATTTCACAAGATCTTGCAAGAAGATCAAAGAACATTTAAGATTTCACAAGATCTTGCAAGAAGATTAAAGAACATTTAAGAATATAAACATAAGAACATGAACTTTGATTAATATAAAAAGCAGAGGAAATAAAGTGATAATATGAGTTAAGAAACCCCCTATGATGGTTTAGAAACTCAGATATACGTCTTAGCTTTAATCTCCAATGAATAGCAACTCAAAAACCAATCTAAAACTCAAATTCCAAGTGTTTGAAACCTAAAACATCTAAGAAAAACTAAAAGAGAAGCAAGAGCATCTCTCACTAATGTTAGATCTGATTTTTTAAATTCTCTATGTGTCGTTATTTTTTTCTTGTGATATGCAAACTCTCTGGACTGCCACTTGTACTAGCAGATAAAGGAGATAAGGAAGTAACATGCTATAGCCGCAATTGTGAAGGTTTAAAGTTGGAATTGTTGACTGCTCCTTCAACGACACCTTGCCTCCTTATAATGGCACCTTGGGAGACCACCGTTAATGGTTGAATTCTATCTCTATAACGCCCCTTGTTCATCTATCAATGTTAGCTTGGTAGGGTGCCGTTGATTGATTGAAATGAGGCACTTTCTTCTAATTTTTCCTCCAATCTCTATCTTTAAGCTCTATCCTGTAAATTAAACATAATAACACATAAATTTAACAATTAATCACTGAATTAGGGGTCATAACTCAACAAATTAACCATTATAACTCAATTAATTTGACCCTTAACAATTCCCCCATACTTAAGCATTTTCTTGTACTCAACCAAATTAATTCATCATCAATTTCATAATAGGATATAAAAATAGGAAAAATCAATTCAAAATTAATACTCAATTATTGAAAATGCTTTCTTTATCCTTAAAACAATATTGATGCATGGAAGTGTTATAAGATTAATGAATCATATTAAATTGGAACTGCATTTAAATTATTTCATTCTTTTTCAAGCTTCAACCTAAATCCCAAAAATCAATTCCATATGTAAAAGGCAAATAAACTGAGCTTAATGCAACATCTTTTCGACACTTCCACATCCTTAAAGTAATTTGAAGCATAAATTAATTAATCACATAGTTAATTAAATTCGTAAGCAATTTAGTTGAGAAGTCATTTTAGTATTTTTACGTGAACGTGAACATTTTGTTGTAAACAACCCCCGGTTACTCAATTGTGTCACAGTAGCTCAACCGACTATTAGTCCCAATTATAACATCAAATCTTATATATATATATTTCTTTTTCTTTTTTTATAAACATATATAAAATTCAAGATTAGAGAAGCAGATTTTGCTTATTTACTTAACTAAATAAGTAATTTAATTTAATTTAATTTTTTATTTTTAGGGTTAATTCCGGTTCTTTTCTTTTTTTTGAATGATAAAAGTACCTTAAAAGAAACTTACAAATTTACTTAGGAAGTTGCATTTTATATGTGTAATATCATTCTAATTATTAGGTATCAATCATCCAAATTATGAAATGAATTAAAAGTCTTTAGTCATTAATAGTCAAAATTAATCATATAACATTTCAAATTGTCAAAATAAATTAATTCAAATGAAAGCATAAATAATAAGAAGGATCAAAATCGATTTTTTTTTCCATAATTTATAAAATATGATGAAATTGATGATAAATCAAATTACTATGAAATAAACAAAACGCAGGTGAATAAACATATCAATATGACGTTATCTATCCCTCACACGTAAATTGAGCATTATTCTTAATGTTTAATATAGAAAGCAAAAAACATAATGTAGGAGAGTAGGGAAAAAAATACACCCATTTGATATGGACTTAGAGATTCGTTAGTGTAATGGAACTGAAACAATCAAAAGCAGCAATCATAGTTGATAACAAAAGAATGCTCCGCTCATATAAATATGGAAGTCAAATACAACCAAGGAGCCAAAGTACATCAAATTGTAGCTATCATATCTAAAAACAACCTATACTACGAAAAGGAAACCTATACTATGAAATTGAAATTAAAACAACTGTTTGAAAAACCAAAGAAACTAAAAAGAAAGATCATCGGCATCGCAGAAACGTTAATAATCCTCAAGAATCTTAACTCTTGTAGTCAAATCATCAACCTAATGGTGAAGACCATCGAAATAATGATACATCTAAAAAAATAAAGATAAGCGAAACTCTTAGATTATTTGAACTAATTTAGATAAAACTAATTTTAATTTATTTTCATTATTATTAAAATAAAATTTAAGTAACAACAATCCATAATACTATATTAGTTTAGGGAATTTATAATGACAAAAACTCTGGTGAACAATTGCGATTGCCTAGCTACCTTAGAAAAAAGAGTGCCAAGATTTATCTACTTACAGCCCTAATAATGTTTAAGGGCTATAGGATTCCAAACAAAAGCTTGGGAATTCACTGTTTTGAATGGAAACTTCATAAACTTTAGAAATAAGTCACCCTATATGTAGTGTAATGACTTTAATCAAAACCAATATATTGGATTCAAATAAAAATGGAGAATTTTTAGAGTAACTAAAATCTTGATTTAATCAAAACCATGAAACAAGGTAAGAAAACCTAGTAAAAGAAAAATATTTCTCCATGAACAATTTTTTTCTAAGCATCAACCTTATCATAACCCGTGCTTGGTTAGTTGTTGATTTAGTCGATGGTAATAGTTTTCAACTAGTAAATGGAGTGAGGTGACAATGGTTGGGCGTCTAGCAAGTGACAACAACTGTAAAAGACAACTAGAAGAGGTTAACGAGAAAGAAATTGACCTAGGAATGACTACCTCAGGAACAACAATGTTGATTTCAAGGTGAAAAGAACACCAACGGTCTGTCAGTAGCTAGAGAGAAAGGTTAATGATAGGGTTTCAAACTAAAGTTGCTAAGGATTTTCTCTCTTTTTTTTCTTCTTTTCCTTACTTTTAATATGTTGGAGTTCTGTTAGACCTATATTTACCCAATCCCAAGAGTTTATTGCAAGGATGTTACATATTATCTACCAGATGATGTCGCTTAGTCTATAGGGAGGAAAACTCCCTAGCCCTAGCCAACGATCACTATATATTGTGAGACATGTAAAAATTATGCAATGGTGGCATTGACGCCTCTTCTATTGGGAGAGTCATTGTATGGTGACGTTTTTTGTAGTATGATGCTTCAAGACATATAACATAGCAAATGATGTCATTTGTTATTAGCTAAATCAGAACTAGCATTGGAAACTAAAAAGGGTAATATAATTGATGAAGTCATCTAGCCTAGGATGAGAAAAAAAGAAGACGATGTCATCACGTACTAATGAAAGTCATTAAAGAGGAGAAACTAGATTGTGTAAGATAGGAAGCTGCAACTTATTTATAAGAGAAAGATTTACAAAGGGGGACTTGGTTCTACAATCATTTCTACTTTGGGTATAAAAGAAGATGCAATAGAACACTGGTTGTTTCTGTTCTAAGGTGACTTATATTTAACATTGTTGAAATTTATTTTTAAAAGTTCTCTTATTAGAGTTTTAAAATGTGCTAGACAAAGAATGTGATATGTGAGCAATTTGCACACAAATTATTTGAAATATGGGTTAATATATTGTTTATTAATCGAGAGAAATTGATGGGTAGTGTAGGAAATTTTAGAATTTATGTTAAATTGAGCTCCATGATGAATTGCATATATAAGGTGTTTGATTAAGTGCTCAGGTCAAGTTAAATTAAAGTATGTCTTATTGCTTACATTCAAATTCAATATCTAATGCTTACTTAACTTTGAACTAACATTGCTGAACATAAACACTACCTGAAACTAATTCAATACTAAACAGAATGCTCATGCTAATTCTCAATTTTATTTTCTATCTTTAACCTAGCATAGTTGTGAACATAAAGTACTTTAAATATAAAGTGTAATGTGTATTCTTGTTTTTTCTATTTATTGTTGGTACTAGTATTTCGATCATATAATTAGGTTTAAGAATTATTATAGTGGAAGATACAAGTTCACACCATATGAATGTGGACAAAGGAACTATATTAGTATATAAGTAGATGATATTTTATGAATTAAGTTCATCCTCAACCCAAAGTAGCTAGGGTATGGGAAAGCATGAGAGTTTATGTATGAATTCCCTCATAAGTCCTTTAAAGATGGTTTGAGGCCACTTCAAAATGATATTGAAACGAGGATATGCTAAAGTCAATAAAAGAAAGAAAGCCAAAGACAATGGAGGTACATTTGGATGGGGAGAAGTGTCCTAAATTATACACTCTAAATAACCTCATAATGGATATATGTGTGTATGTCTATATATATATACAGTCATTTAGAGTAGATAATTGGGGATACTATATATATATATATTGAAGTTATGGTGGAGGATGAAGTTACCATTATTACACTCAATGACTCTATAATAGGCAAAATCTTTCATTTTAGTTGACAATGTTGAGCATAATGATGCAGTTGCTAAGGTTGGGGGCAATGTTTAACCACTATTTTAGGTAGAGATGCACCCACTATAAAAAGTTTTTTATGCTATTGTTAGGGATATAAGTTGTGCTACTAGGAATATATCAATATTAATTACTCTAGAGTTTCTTTTGTATGTTTATAATAGAAATTTTCATCTTTGTTTTTATTGTGAGAGATGTAATGGAAACAAGATCATTGGCAAGATCGCCAGCGGTATGAGCTTGAAGTTAAGGAATTTAAGTGGTGAAGAAGCTAGGCAAACTACGAAGCACAATATCATGAATCCCATCCCTTTGACTACTTAACTCACCCTGATTACTTTTGGCTAAATCTGTCTCACCTTGAATCACTTTCCTATGCTTATCAATCACCCCATTTTCAATTTCATTATGCGTAATACAATTGGGAACTTATCAACCCCTCTAGATCATGAAGAAAGAGTTGCAAAGTTAATTGAAATGAAAGATCTCATATGAGTGTTTAAAAAAATGAAATCACTCTTAAAATCAAGTAGATTTAGGGGCAAGGTTACTTTAGAATTAAAATTAGAGTCTCAAATGAAGAAATTAAAAAGATCAATATGATAAACATCTTTATTTCACCTGTATGAGACCATTAAATAAAAGCCAAGTGAGCTACTAATTTTTTATCTCGATAGTAGTTACCAAGAACTTTGAATTGTTAATGATAGGTGCATGGATGATATGAAAGCTCTTGGAAATGGAGAAATTGAGAAACCCTTAGAGAGAGATGAAGAAATTGATGAGTCTATAGTTAAAGTCATTGGTGAGGAAGAACTAGAACATTGTGATTTAGAAGGCATTAAACTTTAAATGTTTGGTGGTAAGGAGAAGTTCATTGTTAAATCACAAGAATTTAAAGAAGAAATTAATGATGTGGCAGTCAAGAGTGAGGAATTGTGGGAAATTAATGTACCACTTGAGAGAATTGATTTTATTTGGGTTATGTCTTTTGATCTTAGGCCAAAAGTTATGATTTATGAATTTTTATGATGGTACTTTGACAAAGGGAAATTTTCATGTTTTTTTTTTCATCAAAGGTTGGATTTATGATGCATTTGAACACTTAATTGGAGATGTAAGAACCCTTAAGACTTTCACTTTTCCACATCAAGAGAATGAAGTAAGGAAGCTATGTGTTGGACCAAGAAAGAGATTAAAAATTCTTTAACCTTAGTGGCTAACTAGAAGACCTTAAAGAACAATTTTTTGGGAGGCAACCCAATCATAGAAGTAAGATGATGTGATTGAATAAAAGTTTGGTGTTCTTTGAATAAAGCTTGTGTTGAACCAAGGGAGGTTCCAATCTTGGTTTTGATGATAACAAAACATGATTAATCACTAATGGTTTGAGGTTATGTTAATCTTAAAGATAGGTATAATTCAAGAAGGATCCATTATGGAAAGCTTGGAGTTTGAAGGTCAAAATTGA
>JAOXYD010123115.1:0-11155 GCA_028565735.1 Pinacopodium congolense | reverse complement strand
AAACACTTAAAACATTAGTAAGAGTAATGTTTTGTCATCATCAAAACACATGATTAGAACCACCTTGGTTCAACAACAACCATTAAGCATCATCTGTGTAGGAGGTGGTGGAGAGCAATGAAACTTTATATACTCCCTTCACATTGCTTGTTGCTCCTTCGATTTAGCTCAATACTATTGACATTAAACCAAGTGTAAATAGCCTTATTCATACCCAACACTTATAAGCCATATGTCATAAAATTATGCATACACATTACAACGATCATATCATTGGTAATTTCACTTAAGACACTAAGTCATGTAGTTTGTTCTATTAATGTTCAAGTTTAAGGCTTAGGAAGCATTTAAACTTAGACATATCATATAATGTTAACATGCCAAATTCATCATTTGAAAATAATGTTAAAGATAATAAAGTGCTCATGAATCACAATTAACACAGAAATCTTCTTTAGACACTTATGGCATTAACAATCCTAAAGGCAACAACAAATTCTATCAATGATTGATTTTAGTACAATGCAAATCAATCTTAATGTAACATTTGAAACCACAATTATCATCAAAATTTTGTTCAAAGGAATCACCTATGGGGTCTTTAACATTAACAAGTGGTTTTCAGAAGGTTCAAACATCAATAATTAACAATTGACTCTAATTATATAGCAAATCCACAATTATTGAAAGAATAGGTTTTTCACAGCCATGATTAAAGTCCATGGCCTCCAATATTTTTCCAAAAACCTCTCTAATTCATTCTAAAAGTAATTAAACATATTGTATCAAATTAGCAACCAAGATTGAAAATATTTCCTAACAAATATAGAACACACACACGTACAAATAAATTGATCAAATGAAACATGCTAAAATGTAAACCTAAATGAAAAAAATTCTACAAAATCAAAAGAAATAGTAGGAACATTAGATTGCCTACCAACAAGCATCTCTTTAAGGTCTTTTAGCTGAACCCTAATTTTAAAGGATATAAATCCTCTTTTTGGATCCATCTTCCTGACCTTGTTCTTTATCTCTATACTAATGTGCCATCACCTTATAGCTTACCATACCTATTATTGGATTTTGTCTTTTAAAATTTATAAATTTCACACTACTCTATGGATCCATCTTTATCATCCTTAATACCTTAATCTCGATGGATTTCTTATCATCCCCATTGGATTTATTTTTTAGCTTCTTTTTTCTCTTTATTAAATTTCTAACTTCATGCACACTTGGTTCCTCTTCAGCAATACTAGGTGGATTGACTTATTCATACTTTGTGATTGAATCAATTAGTCGCTTCATTTGGATTTCCATTTTATGGTGAGAAGCTTCTAATTTCTCTTAAGTGGTCTTGTTTATAGAAGTAAATTCACTTAAAACCTCACATAATGCCATTCGTGATTCCTCTTTAGGCTATAATATTCCTTCATTAGCCTTGTTGTTAGCCATGAATTCATTTAAGACTCGACATAGTGTTGACCTTGACTCCTCTTCATACTGTTGTTGATAATAAATTATTAGTTATTAATTCCCTTAAGCCCTTATATACTATCAATCTTAATTCATATATGGACTACAAGTGATGATAAATAGGTGAGGGAAACTCAAAGTTGTTCTTGATAGGCTAGGAGTAGTGCAGGTGGTCATTCTAACTAAAGCTATAGGTATAGTTCTGTTTATGCTCACGACTCATTTAATAATATCCCCAATCGTAGCCCGACACTTTATCCTTACACCACTAGAGGTCTTGCTAGTAATAACCTTGCCATTCCATAGTCTTAATTAACTTTCTAACTTCATGCACCCTTGACTCCTCTTCAGCAATACTAGGTGGTTTCACTTATTCATACTTTGTGATTGAATCAATAAGTTGCTTCATTTGGATTTCCATGTTATGGTGAGAAGCTTCTAATTTCTCTCAACTAGTAGTGTTGTGAAGTAAATTTACTTAAACCTCATATAATGTAGTCTTGATTCCTCTTTAGGCTCCAATCTTTCTTCACTAGCCTTATTATTTAAATTGATTTAAGACCTGACATCATGCTATCCTTAACTCCTTTTTAGATTGTTGTTGATAATAAATTATTAGTTATGGATTCCCTTAAGCCATTATGTACTGTCAATCTTAATTCTTATGTAGGCTATAAGTGATGATAAATAGGTGGGGGAAACTCAAAGTTGTTCTCGTTAGGCCAAGAATATTGCAAGTGGTCATTCTAACTAAAGCTATAGTTATAGTTTTGTTTACACTCACAATTCATCCAACCATATCCTCAATCGTAGTTCAACACTTTATCCTTACACCACTAGAGGTCTTGCTAATAATAACCTTGCCATTCCATAGTATTGACTACCTACACTTCAAAGCTCCAATCATAAGCTTAATAAAAGAAACTCTATGAAATTTAATATAAAAAGAAAAATAAAGATAAGAAAATGGTTAGTCTAAAATAAAGATAATAATTTCCTAATATTCATAATCAATCCCGAGCAACAATGCTAAAAATTTGATGCTATCTAAAAATGCCTATTAGTTTTAATAAAAATAAATCCAATGACTCAATCTTAACAATATTAAGACCATAAATAGGCAAGTGCACCTATCGTAAGAGTTTAGATTGTCAATCCCAAGAGGATTGTTATGGACTATAAGTAATTCCCCTTTCTTTACTATCTAACCTATCTAATTAGGTGATTGAATTAATAATAAAATAAATTAAACTAAACAAATAAGAAAATTTACTAGATTAAGATGCAATTAAAGAATTTAGATCCTAGATGATTAATCCCTATAAGATATGTTCTTATTTAAGCTTAACTTCAATTTAACGGATTCTCTAAAATTTCATAGACTATAAGTTATCTAAAGAGAATTGTACTCTCTCTCTCTCTCTCTCTCTCATTATACAATTCTTATCCATCCTGATAAGTTAAGCATAAAGTCTCCTTATCCTTAAATCTGTAATGACTAGTGTTAGAAATCAATCTTGATCTTTAATCCCCTGATATTTTGATTTAATTCTCCTCATATTATACTAAAATCTTTCAAAATGGCTTAGGAACGACCCTTAGTCTCTTGGTGTTGACTTTATGCTTCCAAAGATCAAAATCACTAAAAAAGACCTAGAATTACACTTATATGGGAGAGTTGTCCAACTAATAAGCTATGATATTGTTTGGAAAAATTCCAAAACTAGTCTGATACAACATTGATATCTTAATTTTTACCTTTATTTTATTTTTAGAGAGCTTGGCCATGATCCCTTTATAGATTTGCTTCCCTAGGTGCTTTCTTTATGAAATCTCCATAACTTGTGCCATAGTCATGATCTTGGGTGTGGAATTTTCCGACTTGATGCTCTTTGTCCTCATTTTGATTTCATAACTCATAATTTCAATTGTTCATCAAATCTTAGGGCAAAGACCTATAAAACATATATAATGAATATAATCATCATTATTATTCAAGAGTTAACCAATTATGTATCAAATTCACATGGAAATCACCATCAAACTTAAAATTATAACCATGTAATCATGCTTAAAAAGTGTATCAAATGAGCATTATCAAGAAATTTATGTATTTTATCAAAATATATGCAATGAAAATGTGTTAAAGAGCTCTCAAATCATTAAGGAGCTCCTAAGCCATTATGACTTCAATTAAGACTTTAAAATGTTATAAACTACCTAAGCAAACCAATTTAAGCATTTAACTTCCTTGATCTTGTTTAATCATCAATTTGCCCTTCATGTGCATTCCTCTTCACTTAAATTTGTAATCAAATGCATCTTCCATGTTCCTATTTTTTAAAGAATTTAACATAAATCAAATCATTAGTAACAATCATGTTTTATTATCTTCAAAACCTAAAATAGAACCTCATTTGGTTTAATAATATTAATTCATATAAATATTTTCAAGTTTGATTTTTATTTTATGGTATTATTTTAATTTTAATAAATTGTGATCTTTAAATAAAAATTTATAAAGTAGGCCCAACAAGATTAGATTAGAAAATTCTTAAGGTCAACTTTAATAACCAAAGTTTGTTTGGGTGCCTAAACTAAATTAATCTCTTTTTTTATAGGTTGCAAAGAAATTAAAATAAGTGGTATCAAACTTCTTTTAGCTTATGGATAAAGATGGATTTTTTTCACCTTTAAAGGAAAAAAATCAATGATCTCAAATGATGAAAAATAAATAGTGTTAAGTAGTAAGTAATTGTAAATTTTAAGCTCAAATAGGAAGATTACTAAAATCCCTCATATGAACAAATTAAGAACATTCTTAAACAAAGCTAGAAAGAAAAGAAAGATGAGGAGATACCATAAGCTGGAGTTTCATGAAAGATCATCCTACAGAGTAAACCATTAGTAATATATAAATAAGGTGACAATGTTTTCTCATATCTCTCTACATCATGCATTTATTGACTTAATAAATATATCAAGGGGAGAAATTTTGGTCATATAAGTTACTCATTAATTTTTGGAAAGAAAGATTTTAATCCTAAAACATAGATAAAAATATGAACAATTTTATCTTAATCATTACCAAGTGTTCTCTTTTCTCAAATTAAATGATGCATAGAATAAAGTAAAGTCTTGCATCCCATATTACTTTGACATAATTGTAGGATGTGTTTGAGTAATTACATTCTAATTTTATACTATTAATTTTATAAATTGTTCTATCATCATTAAAAAGGGCCCTACTATTGAATCAAAGGAGATTCTAACTTATAGTTATGATAATTGTGTTTTAGACTATGTTTGTAGGTTGTTTTTATATGTTTTAAATGTTGTTTATGTGTTTTAAACTTAGTTAGTAGGAACTTTTGCATCATTTTCATTATCTTTTAGATGTTTGATTATTTCCCTTGTTTCTTAGTATTTTAGGGCAAAATATGAGCTTATTTGAGGAATGGGTTAATGCATATTAATGTTTGGATGTCCATGTAATAAATGAAGCTTAAGGTAGCATTAGATTTTATATAGCTGAATTTTAGAAGGCATTTATAAATATAGAGTTTCAAATGTTATTAAATTTGATAGGATGCTATAAAAACATGTGAGGAGATTACATGTCAAATTTAATGACATTTGGAAGTTTGTAGATGAAGATATAGTGAAAATATCAAGTAGAGGTTAAAGTTGGAAAAGTAGATGTGGCGGGATGACGCGACATAACACGTGCAAGATGTGTTTTATTATATTTTTAACCAAAGAGGACGGGAAGAAACCCTAGCAGACACCATTATGCCCTTAGGGAACATTCAAGATAAAAATAAAGGGTTTTGGAAGAGGAAAATGTGAAGAGACTCAAGAGAGGAGAATCAAAATTGAATAAGTGTTGTCTAAATTTCAAATAAGAGGGCCATCATCATCATCATCACTAGTTTTCTCTTTTATTTTTCTTTCTTCTTAATGTATAATATGAATATTTTTTGTTTGAACATGATTATGGATTGCTACACCTATTTTAGGGATCTTTCTTCAATTTTTTATCCAACTTTTTCCATATTGATTTAATGTATAGTTGTTTGTGTTAATTGTTGAAATTATAATCACTTCAAATCAAGAGATTATTTAAATTTATTTGAGTTAAGGTGTGCAACGAGAGTTGGTAGCTTAATGGGCTTGTAATTAACTGATTAGTAAGTGATTTAAGAGAGCTCTTAAGTACTTATTAATTGTCTTTAGGATTGCTTAAAATCTAATTGCATGTTTAGGAGTAGTATTGTGAACCGAGAGGTTATAATTTAACTCTTAAGTATTTCAATTGGGATTAATTGATTAGATCTTGAAATAGGGTAATCAAACCATAGGATATCTAAGATGAAAAAAATTAAATCAATGGGGAAAAAGGAAGGTAAACAAGGATAGAACAACCCCCAAGTATCCTTTATTAAGTATCTTCTCTATTTTACTTTCTTCATTCAAGTTTCATTAGTTTAGTTTAATTTTCAGTTTTTATAATTTTATTTTACCTTAAACAAAGTGAAATTTAGATTGCTAGAAGGCTAGAATCAATCCTCGTGGGATTGATATCAGTTATACAATAAGTTACAACTTGTATACTTATACTGTAGCTAAAACTAGGAAACAAGTTTTTGGTGACGTTGCTGGGGATTACAATTTTAACATCTTGTTTAGTTTGAATTCTTTTGATTTGAGGATTTTTTTAATACTTTTGTTATGTGATTGTAGGTGTATGAACACAATAGTAACAAAAGGTTCAAGTAAGATAGAGGACGCTAAAATTTTGAACATAACCAAGTACAAAGGAGAGCTTTGAAGAGTAAAGCACCAAGAAGCTATCAAAAGAACAATGGCTAAAAATACGAATTAAAATGAACACCAACGAACTCTTATGAACTTTATGAGTACTAGTTTCAATGTCAATCAGTTGGGTATTACAAGACCCCCAGTCTAGGCCAACAATTTTGATATCAAATCAGCGTTATTGAACATGTTGTAGATGAATGTTTGATTCTATGGCTTGGCCAATGAAGATCCGAACACCTGGCCAACTTCTTGGAAATCTATGGCACGTTTAGATATAATGGCCTATCAGAAGACACTGCAAGGATGAGACTATTCCCGTTTACTTTGAAGTATCAAGCCAAGGCTTGGTTAAGTTCTATGAATCCTGAGATCACTACATAGGATCGGCTGGTACATGCCTTTTTTTCCAAGTATTTTCCACTAACAAAGACCACTAAAATCTTAAAAGAAATAACTAAGTTTCCAGTAGAGTGAAAGTGAGTCTTTGTATGAGGCGTGGGAAAGATTTAAGGAGCTACAAAGGAGTTGTCCCCATCATAATCTACTACGGGTGTTTCTACTACAAATGTTTTGTAATGGAGTGACTACACAGACACGAAGTACTATAGATGTAGCAACTGGGGGATCTCTGATGCTAAAGGCGATAGATGAAGCTCATGACCTGTTAGAAGAGATGGTAAATAACGGTTGCTTATAGAGTACAAAAAAGAGTAGGGAACCATTTCTAAAGAAAAAAAAAAGGGTATTATTGCTATGGATTCAGTAATTGCCTTACAAGCTCGGATGTCATCATTGGCTAAACAATTGAATAGCTCGCATGCTACTTCATCAAAATCATTCAAAGTAATACAACATACATGTGAGTTGTGTGGTCTAGAGAGTCATGTAACCACAGAGTACATCTTGATGGCTGGTAATGAGACAGAATAAGTGAACTACATGGAAGCACCTAAAAGGAGGCTAGGTAATAACCCTTACTTTAGTACTTATAATTTAGGGTGGAACAACCCCTCAAATTTTTCTTGGAACATTAATAATGCAAGTTAAAACATGAGATCACAAGGCTCATTAAGTTTCCAACAAGACAGACTTGGATCTTTGGAGAACAAAATGGACAAGCTAATGGATGTTATGAGTTCTAAGTTTGCAAGCCAAGAGGAAAGTTAGAAGAGGATGGAAGAAAAATTCAACCAAATAGTTAAGAACCATGCATCATCTATCCATAATTTGGAAATTCAAGTGCGTCAACTTGTAAACACATTATCGTCTAGAAGTGTGGGAAGCCTTGTAAGAAACATAGAGGCAAATCCAAGAGAACAACTAAAGGCTATCAAAGCCATAACTAGAAAAGAGCTAAAGGAGCCAAAGGAGAAGGTAGGAAGTTCAAAGGGAAGTGAGTCAAGAAAAAAAAGAAGAAAAGGTGATGAGAAGCCTTATGTGCCACCATGATCGTACAAGCCCAAGATTCATTTTCTGCAAAGTCTTAAGAAGATTCAAATGGATGAAAAATTTGCCAAATTTTTGGATGAGTTGAAGAGATTCCAGACTAACTTGTCATTTTTAGAAGCATTAAAGAAATTTCCAAAGTACTCAAAGTTTCTCAAGGATATCTTATTAAACAAGCAGGGTTGGGAAGACAATCCAATGGTGGCTGTAACGAAAAGCTACATCTCTATCATCACTAGCCATGTACCATCCAAATCAAAATATCCAAGGAGTTTCACGATATCCTACATCATTAGTAACGTGAAATTGTCTAAGTACTTATATGATTTAAGAGCAAGTATTAATCTTATTCCTTTGTCAATTTTCAGGAAATTAGAGTTGGGGGATATAAAGCCAATATCCATCCTTATATAGTTAGCATATCAATCAATCAAGAAGTTGGTTGGTGTGATGGAAGATGTGCCAATTAAGGTGGATAAATTCTTTATTCTAATAGATTTTGTGGTGCTTGATTTTGAGGAAGAGAAGAACTGTCTATTACTTTTAGGGAGACCATTCATGAACATCGAAAGAGCGTTAATTGAAGTACATGAAGGGAAGTTAGTGTTGAGGATTGGGGATGCAAGAGTGGAATTTAGCATGAATAAGTCCTTGAAAAACTCGGTGAAAGGAAGGTGTTGCAAGAAAATAGATGTGATTAAAGAGTGTGTGAAGGAGCAAGAAGAGAATCGTGTTGAAGAAGTGAACCTTAAAGCCATTGAAGAAGTTAAGAAAGAGCAGGAGTTAAGTACGAGACCAATCAAGAACTTTTAGTACAAACGAAGGCTCCTAATCCATTTTCTTTAGTGAAACTACCCATACTTACATTAGCATCTTTACTTCCATGCTTGAAATATACCCCCTTAGGTGAGAATAAATCACTACTTATTATCATCCCTATAAAAATGACTTTGAAACAAGCATAAAGGTTAGTTAAGATTAGAAAGAAGAGGCTTAAAGTAAGGTTGAATTTTATTATGAGTAAACTCAAGTCTTGGTGGAGAGGACCACTTAAAATTACTTAATTGTATAAGTAGGAGGCTCTTTAGTTGAACAGTTTTAAAGGAAAAACATTTGAGGCGAATAGACATAATGGCAAGTTATACCTTGGAGAATTTTCACCAAAAGAAAGGGAAGCATTCTATTTCCTTTCTCTTATTTCCTAAAGTTAAAACTGAGAATGGTCAAGCTAAGGACCTTATATTAGCATGTTTTAGTCATAGTTAGTTTAATTTTTAATTTATGTATTTAATTGAGATCTTGATTATATATATATTTGCAAAAAAAAGTTTATGTTTTTTTAAATTTTTTTATGTTTTACGAAAAGGTTGTTTTCTAAAAATAAAAATTCAAAAAATTTGTAAAATTTTTTTATAAAAACATTAAAAACGAAATTTTTTCACTATATCGATATGTTCGTTGTAGAGTGATAACGGCATGGCCATCAAACTTTATTATTATTATTTATTTATTATTTTTATCATTTATTTTAATTATTTAATTTTAATTATTTCTTATCTTTTATTTTTATTCCTTTTTATTATTTTTATTTTATTTTTACTTATTATTATTATTATTCTTATTATTATTATTCTTTCCTAAAACCCTAACTTGTTTGAAACTTTCCTCCATCCATGGGTAACCCCCTTTTCTCCTTCTATTTTCAACATTTTTCTACCCAAATAATTAACTTTTCTTTAATTTTTCATCAATCTTCCCTCAATCTTGCATTAATGTTAAAGTTTTCACCTATTTTTTGCTAGAAATCAAACTTTCTTCCTTAATAATAATTGTTTATATCTTATTCCCCTCTTACTTTCCCTTTTGTGTTTATTTTTATAGGTTTTATGTAGTGCTCATTCCTATTGCACCTAGGGGAAGACAAGTTACAAGAAACAAACAATCTAGAGGAAAAGCGTGGCTTCTAAACAAGGAACACAAGATATGGCTTAAAAATTTGGCATTCTTTTTCCAATATTTAGTTATAAAGAAGGTTCAAAATTCCTACAACTTAAAGAAGAAGACCACTTGATCATCTTCCTCCCACCATCCTTAAGGCGATGATAAATCTTCTGAGGATTTTGATGAAGAGGGTGAAGGGTGGGAAGCTATTTTATCCACAGTGGAAGACATCCATAAAACTTTGGATCGATGTCTCAATTCTATAGATTACAAAATAACTTAAATGGTAGGCAGTTAGAGTGAATGGAGTGACAACAACTCCATCATAATAAATAACTTATGGAATTTTTTAATCGCAAGGATTTCAAGTGCCATCTTGTTAGGCTTTGATTTCAATGCATTTGCATATCCATTTCAAGCCAATTTAATGTACATTTGCTTCTAATTAATGCTAAAATGTTTAAATATCATTTATATTCATGTACAATGTAGATGGAATCTAAAAAATGGAGAAACTCTTGAAATTTTAATTTAAAAGCCAGATTTCATAAGTTAAATGGCACCCCCTTTTAATCTGTCGTTATACTCTTCAGACTGTTGTTGTACTCTCGAATCTAAAGACTTAAATGGCGCCTATATAACTCACTATTGTACTGTTCTTGAAGTGTCATTTTAGTAGCTGTCAAAATATTTTCAGTTGCAACTTGCTTCTCCACTTGCTGCAACTTACCAAACTTGTTCCTACTTGTTCCAGACATATATAAGAAGCTTTAGAGATCATTTTTACAGAAGTTAGGATGGTTAGGATAGATAATTCATATCAAAATTATATTCTCTTCTTCTTTCTTTAGTTTTTAGGTTTTTCTTTTCTTTTTCTTTTCCAGCCTTTGTATATTGTAATTTTAGGTTGTTTTGAGGATTAAAGGGAGCTCATAGATATGTTGGGAGGCTGTCTATCAGTTTATCCCATCACTTGGTGCTTTCTAAACATTAAATCTCGTTTGTACTCCCTTTGTTCATATTTATACAAGAAAATTTGCTGTCTTTATTCAATCCAAAATTTCTTATTTATGTATGATGTTTTGAGCTAAATTTTAGTTAAAGACAGGTTTTTGAATGCATTAATTGAGTTTATAACATATGATTGGATGATAATCTTTGTTTATTTGAGATCAAAACGCTTATTTTAAGTTGGCCTCTTGAAATAGGAATTAAGATGGTTAAAGATTTGGAAATCTCTACTTTAATCATTAGAAAATTCAGTAAACAACATGGTTTAATTTAAGGATCCTAGAAATCTACCTTGATTGTCATAAAGGCACTAATCTTGAATAGGAATTTAGGATTAGAACTTCTAAAACTTTAAGCCTAATGCCTAGTAATTGATGAAATAACCAAAGATCAATTTAGGATGGTTAGAGATAAGATATTGACTTAACCATAGCAATGTCTTGTTTTAGTGAAGGAC
>JAOXYD010123104.1:0-11155 GCA_028565735.1 Pinacopodium congolense | reverse complement strand
AAATAATAAACATTAAAATAAAATTTTTTAATATAATATATTTTTGATATTATAATTTAGTAAAAGATTAACAAAAAAAAATAAGATTAATACTTTATATATCTTATTATTTTATACTGGTTCAATACCGATTTTATAACAATTTTATACCGGTTAAACCTCTAAACTTTTAACCCCTTCTTTTACCGGTTCGATGTCCAGTCTGATTTTTACAACATTACAAAATATAATCCACTCAAAATATTTCTAAAATATAATTAATTGAAAAAAAAGAGAGTTGCAATGGGCAGCTTATTGGGCAGCTTATCATTTAATTTTAAAGCAATATATTCTTAACAAGGATTTATAGATTATTACGTACACCCCCTAATTTACTCAGTGCAAATCTAAAGAAATTTTGGAAGAACCTTAATGTATAGACAAAGTAATGCCGAAGCTCTTCAGATGAATGATACCACGGGGATTACATATGGTGCACCAACACAAATACAAGCATAAAATTTTTAAAATAACTTGTTTTAAAAGAGGTTGAATAACTGTACATAATTCAACTTAATTATGGTGACCGAGAATCAATTTAGGCAACTGGCCCTACCTTGAACCAGTGGAGATGTAGCACAGGCAATCAGTCAAATTGCTTTTAAGGTCGATGGAAATGACAATTCGTGAGACAGACTTTTATCGATAATCAAATATTTGACCATTTATGGATTCAAATGCTATTGGAAAAGGGACAGGGAAAACAATTTTCTTGACCTTCCTTAAATTTCCTATCTTTTCATTGATGGAATTTACATCTAAATTGTTTGATGCATCCATTAACCATTCTAGTCAATAGTTGGTAAGGACTGTTTGATTGAGTTTTTAGTTGTAATTTTTAATTGTAATTACTGTATTTTTATATTGAATTTTGTGTATTTTTATAAATTTTTGTGCTGTCTGTTTCGATTTCTATATTGTATTAATATTTTTTTATTTTTATGATATTTTTTTATTAATTTTTGTGTTTGAAAAATTCAAAAACCAAATCCAAAAACTAAATCGAATTCAAATAGCCCTAAATTAACAAACTCATAACCAAACAAATTTTAAGTAGAACTTACAAATTCTAACTTTTCTTAATCTTTGGCCAATCATTCTTTCAAATTACATGATAAATTGATAAATTAGAGACTCCAAATCAAATAAATTCAATGGCACTTGCAAATTCTAGCTTATCTTCATTTTTGGTAAATAATTTTTTCAAATCACTACATACATTGCAGCTCCTCCTATCTCGTACTTAAAACTTATAAATAAGTCAAAATTTCATGTAATTATCATTGTAATCATTCAATTTATTTGGTTTCTGCCATTCAAAGAAAAATCTCATAACAAGTTCACACCTACAAATTTTAATGAATCTTCATTTCCAACCAAATATTTCATACAATTATCATTGTTGTCATTCAAGTTATTTGGTTTGTACAATTCAAAGAAGAGTAACATCACAAGTTCTCACTTACAAATTTTATTCAACCTTCACTTTCAACTATCTATTCTTTCAAATCACAAAATAAATTCTAGCTCCTCCTAACGCTACTTAAGCTTTAAATCAGTCAACTTTACGTTGAAGGAACATTCGAGTCCTCCAATTTAGTTGATTAGAACTAGTCAAAGAAATAAATAAGTCAAAATTTCGTATAATGATTGTTATAGTCCTTCAATTTAGTTGGTCTAATATTAAAAACTTTTGTGACTTAAAACTAAATGGGGCGGTCAAATAAATCCTCAAGCATGATCAATCCTAATGATAAAGTGATGTTCAGGCACGAATCTAAACGAACTAATATCTTCAAATTATTTTAAAATGCTGGGATTAATGTTTGAAAATCTACTAAATCTTTTAAAAGATGAAGAGATCAAAATTTTCAAGCGAACATTGTAAATGATAAATATAAATCTCAACAATGATTCCCTTTATAGATAAGCCACCTTAAGAGAACATATGGCAAATGATCGCACGAATGTACCACTTTTTTTAAAGTTAAATTCATTAAATAATAAATAATAAAATTATTCAATAAAACGCAAAAAAAAAAAAAATCCTGTTTAGATAAGGATGGCTAGGGCTTGTTTACTTTGATTTTTAGTTTTTAATTTTAATTTTAATTTTAAAAAAAATAAAAATCGATAAAGAAAACACACAGTACAGAAATTGATAAAAAAACACAATTATTAATACAAAAATACAACAATTATAACAAAAAACTATAATTTATAAACCCAATTAAATATCCCCTAAATAAAGAAAGAGTAATCCTCAGAAAGTTCTCGAAACTCTAAGATGCACTCCATTGCTCAAGACGCAATCCTTGCTTCTCAGTTGGGTGATCACGTGCAGTTCATCTCCTAGAGTCAATATTCAAGACAAGCCCCACAAGCCTATAGGAGGAACACACCATGGTCGGCATATGCCTGAGCAAGTAAGTCTGATCTCATACTATGCCATCCCCTTTTTATGATGGATTGAATTTCATATGTCCTTATCTCTATGTTTCCAGCGTAACTGTTCCAGCTTTGGTGGCTCAACCTCCTCGATTGCCCTATTCGAATAAGTGTTTACTAGAATTAACCATGTTCATACCCAATTTATTTTCATGTTAGTAGTTAGGTTTCTTGTCATTGTAAACTCTCTAATTCTATGAATGAGAGCTTGCGTCAAGTTGTATGCATCTTCTCCTTTCTTATCATGTAATTATTCATTTCGTTCCTTCTATAGCCTATAGATAGAGGTGCTAAGCATTAATTGAAAAACACGTAGGTCACCTTTGTTCTAAATTATGAACTGTAGCATCAAATTAGTGAATCCATTCTAATTAGTTGGAGAATAGGGACAACTAAGGAATAGATATTCCTGATCCTCGTCTATGCTCCCATACAACTAACAGCTTTGATGTTGGATGCTAAATTTTAATCTTTCATTTGGCAATCTCTTAACGTTAAATCTTGATTTCGTAGTCACTACAAAGAATCGATTACATTATTATTAAACCAAAAATCATAATTTAGATATATAGAGACATCTCAAATGGAGACAAACCATTAAACATGTTTTGAGTTTGATTTGAATTTTTGGTAGCATACAGCCATTCATGTACTTCTTAATTGGCTGTATGATATTATTGGGTTACAATAAAAAGTTCACATAAAAAATGATGAAAAAAATTGCGAAATTCATATAAAAGTGAATATTAAATTCATACAGAAAAAAATCGAAGTTGATTAATAATATTTTATAGAAAAACATTATTAATTGTTTATTAATTAAACTCGAAATAAATATACCCGAATTGTACTTGAGTATTAGGTTTGCTATTAGTACCAGCAACATGGATAGACGTTTCCGCTCTTACTGAATGACCGTCATGGTAGGTGACATTAAATTCCCAGTGCCGTCTGTCAGTTTGCATATTTCTACTTTTTTCTATGATATTTTAATTCCAACTCTTTTTAACTGAAATTAGGAGCACTATCATTCCAACGCTTTACCTGAAGCTGATACAAAAAGTAATCCAACTAATTTTTCACACTGAATAATGGTGTGGGGCTGGTGCCTGGTGTAATCGATAAACTTCGAGGAAAACTGAACTTCGACCACTCGTATCAATAAGACTGCCTTGACAAGTGATTGCCGCTGTTTACGGCGACGACGTGTCCAGTTTTCCGGAAAACGTTGTTGTCGGACGAGATTGTCTACCATTACGGACAGTTGAGAAATAAGACAGTGTGTGATAGGTTCACGAGCGCACGATTTTCTTTGGTTGTATTGATTGGTGATAGCTTGCTTAGATTTATAGCTCTCAAAACCTGCAATGGTATTACTTTTAAGGTCAAACATTTGCACCTCAAGTTTATGCCATTATTTTTGGAGGCAACGTAGTTTTTCCGATTTTTTTACCACTTTACATTCTATTTTTGTTGAAATAACATTTATTGTATTCTGAATATGAATAAGTAAAATAATACGAAAATAGAAGTAAAATTTTAGTTTAAATCTTTTTTGAAATGTGTAAACACAAATGATATATTTAGTCAATGTTTAAAAAAATTGTTTTAAGATCACATTACTATTTAGTGGGTTCAGATTATCTGCCTGTGACACCATATGAACTAAGTTAATGATTAAATTATTAACAAAAACTTAATTACTTCGGAATTTAAGATATCATTAGTAATATTTTAAAAACATTAAAATAAGATATAATACTTCAAATAATAGTAAAAATTTGGAATTGACACTCCTTTAACTATAAACACAACATACGATATAAATTCACCTGAACAAAGGGCTATACAATTTAATCGCCAGAACTTTGAAACACATATATTTGATAACATCAAAACCAAAATGTAAAATGATGAGTGAGATTCTAGAATAAATTAAATCTTTTTTTATATTAGTAAAACTTGCTATTTTTTAGTGCAAATTAAGTAAAAAATTGAAATGCACGCATAAACTATATTTTCTGAATAATTATTATACAAGACAAATGCAACTATATGATTTAAGTAAGGCTTGCAAAAACCTAATATATCTCCATTTCTAACTGGTTATGTTAAAACAATATCCTTTCATTCTTTCATTTACGCCTAGAGTATCTATATAATATACAACCTCTTATAAGTATCTTAGGATATTGTTTGTAACGTAAATGGATTAAATCTTGAGAATGATCATATTTTTCATTGTGGTGTCCACTTTTTGTCTTTTCCTTTTTTTACATGGTTGTTATTATCTATTATAATTAGGAAGAAGAAAATAATCTACTACTTGTATTATTGATGATCACAAAAAGCTTTTAAAGAAGTTCACAAATCAAATTTTAATGGAACTAAAATATCTAGCATGCCTTTAATTAAAACAAAAAGACACTACTACTATACTAACATAATAGCCACACAACTATCAAGTAACATACCTATGAAAATGGCTCTAGCAAGAGTTTTTTTTTCTTTTCCTCATCCAGAGGCCGATAGTTGTTGTTCCTTCCATCTCCTCTTCACTTTCAGTCGCCTCCCTTCTCCTTCTTCTCTTTACACTCCTTTTATGGACAACTTCTTCTTCCTCCTTCCCTTTTTAACTTCTCCGCACATTCATATTTGAATACCTACCACCCCTTGAGATGCAACAACCCTCTCCAGAAGAGGTCCCACCTCTATGTTAATCTAATACAAGCTAGGCTACCCTCCCTTCCTGTCCCCCCTTCCCTAGCCCTCTCAACCTTAACCTGAAGCTAAACTAAGGAATAGAAGGACATGGAGATAAGTTATTGACAATGACTCTCTAAAGTCTAAGCTAGTTTACTTCCCCCCTTGGAAGAGTGTTGACTCTAACATTGTTGTTCCACTTATTAAATTTTAAAGGAAGGAGTAGTAAGATGGGAGAATACCTTTATTAGTTTCTTTATGAACATGAGGCTTGCTTATGGGCAAATGAGTTATTGGGCAAAGAAAAATTGGAGATAGTATGGACTTTAGGAGGTATTAGTCCATAAGAATAATTCTTATTCATATTTGGAATGAAATCACAAGTAAAGAAGGTAATTAAGGCTGACCCATGGTGTATTGAGAACCAACCTATCTTTATTTAGCCTTGGAAGCCTATTATAAGTTTTCATAGTGTTAAATCTATTATGCGTTTTCATAGCCTTGGAAACCTTCATAATGTCTCACTTGAATACTGGCCTCCTAAAAGTCTAAGTTATCTTACAAGCTACATAAGAAGCAACATCTACTTAGATAAATGCACTATTAACATGAAAAATATTAATTATGCTTATGCTTGTATGTTAATTAAGGAGGTCTAAGAGCTTCTAAATCTTATTCCAATAATGAGATTAAGGGTGAATGAAGACTTGGTAGAAGATAAGGCAAGCGTGTCCTACTTGTGGAGGCTTGATAGGAATAGAAAAAAGTATAGAAGCCTAGTAGGAAAGGTTTGTGTATGGTGACCCTGATGAGCTCACATAAGAAAGAAATGTAGAACCAAATACCACAGGAAAGGAAACAATAGATGAGGCTAACCGTGTGGAATATTGTCCAAATCCTATGGAATATCTCCTTAAACTAGGAAAACCAATCAAACCTCAATCAAAGGAGATTGGTGTAGAGAATAAGGAGCTAGAAAAGGTGACCAAACAAATGAATTTTTAGTAGTAACTACAACAAAATGTAATTGTTATGGAGCAAAGAGAGAAAAAAAAAAGGGAACAGAATAGGCAAACACTATAATTAAATTACAAGAAATAGGAACTAAAGATGAATAGTCTTTAGATAAAGACATCGGCCTTGTAGATGACATTAGAATAGAAGGACTAATTAATGAAGAATCATATTATGTTCTCCTAAAAAAAGGATGCAGAGGATAGGTAATGAGGAGATGAATAAGGAAACAGTAGACCAACTTGAATTTGCTATGGACCAATTTGTTGGAGAACAAGCTGGCTCAATTGTAATGGAATCAAATATTACTTCTCTAAATAATGAGGGACCATTTAAGGAGTTTAAATCATTAAGGAGGATCTCTAATAGGAAGAAAAAAGGGACAATTTATTTAAAATAATGGTTGATTTCATAGCTTAGAATTTTATAGGGACTAATAATCCCTCTAAACAATCAACATTTAAAGACTATATTATGAATAATAAGCCTACAAGATAGGCCTTTTGGGGACTAAGATTAAGTAAGTCCCAGCTAGTAAACCCCCTTTTATTCCCGAAGGGTAGGAATTAATAACCAACATTTCTTACCATTACAATAAGAGAATTATGTTAATGTATGATCCAGTTGGAATAAAGGTTAAAAACTCACAAATTGGAGATCAATTCATTCACATGCAATTGAAGCTAACCCAGAAATCAAAGGAGATTCAAGTGGCCTACATTTATGCATTTAACCTCACATTTTTAATGATCTGTTAAGAAATGAAGTCAATAGTCTTAGCAACTTAATTAGTAACCTAGCTAGTGATAGGAGACTTTAATTGCTTGATGCACCCATATAAGGCTTAATGGAATTTATGCTCAAGGAATTACTCTAACAAAAGAATATGCATATCCAATGCTCATCTTACAGGCCTTAGGTTTGAAAATCACATATACACATGGTCGAACATATAACCAAACTCATTAAACATCCCAAATAAATTAGATAAAGCTTTAGTAAATGGTGAGTGGCTAGAGGCATTTACAGAGTTGAAGGTTTCTTTCAATAACCCCCTTATTCTCTAACTGCACTCTAATTTTGGTGTAAAATTTACATGTTAGATATAAAACTCACTCTCCTTTCAGATTTAATAATTTTTTGGTTAATGTAAAATGTTTCGATGAAGCTAAGGCAAGGGATTTGGAACATATCTTCATTGGAATTAAACAATTCACTTATATAAGGAAGATAAGCATGATTAAGTAGGAGCTGAAAAGTTTGAAGGATCGGACAACCCTAGACACTAAGAAGGCTATTAATGTTGCTCTAGAGAAGTTGAAAAAAATTCAAAACATGCTCAAAAACCATCCTGATAATGTAACATTGCAAGAAAAAGAAAAAGCTTTCCTTCATGAGCACATTCAAATTCTTTGCTTTTATAACTCTACAACCAAAAAAAAAAAATCCTTTGGTTATAAAAGGGGGATAAGTGTTCTAAATTTTCCTTTAAAAAAACTTTAGCTAGGAGGAAAGTAAACAAAATAAATGAGATGATCACTGAACATAATTCTCACATTCAATCACATCAAGACCTGATGTAGGAAATTCATGCTAATTTAATAAAATATGACATTGCAGTGAGTTGTAACCCTTCTCTTTAGGTCTTTAGATCAATCATTAGCTAACAAATTTTGAACTAAGATTTAACCTTCGTATTCGAGGCTTTTAAAGTGATTGAGATAGAAAAGGAAGCTTCTATTAATCCTTACAAGGCTCCTAGATCAAACAATCTAAATGGAATTTTCTTTTAAAAAGCCTGCCCAAATATTACGTGGATTGTTTCAAAAGTAGTCATGGATTTCTTTAAGAAAGGCAAAATGCTTAAAGAGATTAATAAAACGTTTATCACTTTGGTTCCTAAGATTTAAAAGCCAACCTATATAAGGGAATATAGGCCAACAGCCCGGTGCAATATTTTTTATAAGATTGATAATGTATAAAATGTATATATTGATTGATATACTTCTTATTTAACTTTGTACATTATTTGATCATTTTGGCTCCTTATAATGTGCTTTTGTGACGTTTAGGTATTTGATGCATTTAAAGGATGAAAATCACAAACAAGCAAAGTTTGATACAATTTCAGGAGCATAACGATGGCTAATCACTAGTGTCATTGTTCCCTACATAACTGTCATTGTGCTGATTAATTCAAGATATAAGAGCAATATATTTGTATAACGACGTTATGCTTAATACAGGTGCCACTATCATGGATTCAGAGAAATATAGCAGAATAAGGCATCTAGATAATGACGTCAATGTGGTTCCAAAGCCTCCCATTATGATGCAAAATCAAGGATAGAAGAACAATGGTTTTTGAACAACTGCGATGTTGTGCCTCAAAAGTTAGGCACTCTTGTGGTATCAAATTACAGTGAAAAGGAAAACGTTTGGGCTAAAAACTGAATTTTATGTGCCAAATCATTATTTTAAATGCTCAAAACCTTAAGGAGGCATCAATAGTATATGAAGAATATATAAACTCATTTTAGGAGAGCTTAGAAGCCTTGATTCTACCACCTTATTACTTCATATTTTCCATCCAACTCTACTCATATTTTCACTTACTTCCAATCAATGTTTTGGTAGCTAGAGATTGAAGATAGTCAGTTCCATTGGGGAAGAACTTTAAGGACATCAAAGGAGCTTGGATTGAGAGATTAAGAGTAAAAATCCTTGGAGAAAGGGGTTGTCATTTTCACAAGCATTCTCTTATCTCTACTTTGGTTTATCTTAGTTGTTTTCATTGTTCCTTTGCATTTTTTTTAAGTATGTTTCAAGATACATAAAAACCTTAGATTGGGAGCATATAATTAAGTAGTCTCGGAGAGGAAGTTTTCATTGTTATAAACATTATGAATCTCTTCTTTGGTTTATTCTAGTTGTATTCAGTATTTCCTTTGATATTGAATACTTTCGAATGTAAGAACATTTATAGATTTAGTCTAAATAAGAAAGATGACTTGAATTTGCTTTGAAGAATTATATATTATTGTGTTTTACAAATTTATAATTTTTTGAGTGCTTAATTTCTCTTGATATAATGAATTATGGGCTTGTTTTTATATCAAATTTTTTCATTAACTTCTCAATATTAATCTATTGATTACTAATTGATAGGTTAGACTAACTAGTTTTAATATTTGATTCAAAATCTTTAATTTGATAAGAAAATTAATAGTTTAACATTTAGATTGGTACTCATTAATACTTTCCTATAGGATCATCGATATTTAACTCACCAATATATTACAAAAAATGATACATACACTTTCCTATAATTATACATAGTTTAGAAGTAATTATTTTAATTTAAAATTTGGCATTAGCACTGAATATATATTCTCATCCCTTTTCCTCACCAAATATCATCTTTAAAATGCTAGTTAATAGTCTTAAGAAGATCATTCTAGCATACGCTAGTACTTCACAAAACACATTTTTCTAAGGAAGACATCTGGGAGACATTATATTATTAACACAGGAGCTGATGGAAAAAATACTCTATGACCAGATCAAGTAAGGATTGTACTATTAAAATTGATATACAAAATGCTTAGGACATAATTAGCTTCAAGTTCATAATCAATACTTTGGTTTCTTTTGATTGTCCAAAATCTTATACTTAATTGATGAAGGAATGTGTTAGCTCTACATCTTATAACGTAAAGATGAATGGAGAAGTAATGGGAAGAATAAACACTTAAGAGGACTACATGATCCATTATCACCATACCTATTTACAATTGTAATGGAGGTCTTTAATAGGCTTATTAAAAAGGTCACTGTTCAAAACCAATACTTTAAGCACCACTTTAGGTGTAGGTAGGTCAAGCTCACTAACCTCTTCTATAAGGTCGATGTGCTATTATTCTCTAAGGTAGAGACAAATTTGGTTAGGGCATTATCGATAGCTATAAGCTTTTTTCATTAGCTATCAGGACTAGTGATTAATAAAGATAAGAGCACTATATATTGCTTTTATGTTGCCATGCAAGAGGCACCATAGTTAGCATCCATCATATGCCTTAAAATAGGTGAATTTCCTTTCACTTATCTTGGAGTATTAGTTTCTATAAATAAATTTTCCTATCAGGAATTTCAACCATTTTTGTACAAAATTAAAAGAAGAGTGAGTTATTGGTCTAATAGGAATTTTTCTTTAGTTAGGAGGGTCAATTGATAATGACTATCCTTAACTCCTTGAGTATCCACTAGCTGTTTCACATTACTTTCCCTAAGAGCATCATCAAATCTATAGACAGAATCCTAAAGAAATTTTTATGGATAAGCAATACATAAAGGAGACAGTTGGCAGAAGTACGATGGATAAATCTGTGTATACTTAAAGAAGAGGGTGGCCTAGCCATCATTCCTTTTAAATTGATAAACAAAGTTCTATTGACCAAAAAGCTATAGAGGTTATTGAAGGACAAGCAATCTTTATGGGTAAATGAGTTAATGCATATTATCTAAAGAATGGAAATTTGTAGACAACTTAACCAACATCTAATGATTCCTAGACGTTCTTGAATATAATGAAACTAAGAGGGACAGTGAGACAAGTGTTTAGGTATAAAGTTGGTAAATAGAGAATCTATTTCATTTTGGCATGATATATAGATAGGGGATATACCTCTATTAGATATTAAAGGGCTATCTTGTGTACAAAATAAGATCCTGCCTATACAAAATACCATCCTGCCTAAATGCTCTATCAAAGAAGTCCTAGCATGGTTTAGACAAGCTATAAAAGCCTATCTAGATAATCCTGTGCTCTATTGGATCCTAAATACCTCATTAAAGATAGTAAAATAAGATAAGCTGACCAAGTCAATTACACTAAAAGGTGAATTTAATAATCAATCTCATTACAAATTTATGAGATAGCGAGATCCATTGG
>JAOXYD010123094.1:0-11156 GCA_028565735.1 Pinacopodium congolense | reverse complement strand
AAAGTGTGAGAGCTAGGCTTATACAAGTTGTTAGGCCTATATAGTACTTAAAAGGGGGGTGAATTAGGTGATAAAAAATTCTTTTAAATTATTCAACCTAACCTTTTACAGTTTTATTTAACTGTAGAAGTTAAATAACAATTCTAATTTACCAAATTAAATAACAACAATAAATTAAACAATATAAAATAAATGTATAAATATAAAGACAAAGGGAAGAGAAAACATAAACTATTTATACCAGCTTGGAATGGTTCACTTGCCCCAACATCTAATTCCTAACACCATTGTTGAGGTGATTGCACTATTTCAACAAAAGAGTATAATGTTAGGAAATACAATCCTTTTTAACCTTTCACTCTCCCTTTCAAGTTTAAGGACTAACCTATCACTCCCTTTTCTATGGCTAAAGGATAACCTCCCAACACTCTTCTTTTTCAAGGCTCAAGAATAACCCTTACAACAATTCACTTACAATTTCCACCCTTCTCATAAGCACACCTTATAAAAATAGTCACTCTTGACTCACCAAGGTGTATAAAGGGCTCACACAAAGTATGAGAATGAAATGCACCGCAGTATTATACTATAAATCCATAAACAAGCTTAAGAATGCTCAACTAACTTGTATATGTCTTTCACTACTTCTTAGATATATAAACAGCATAAAACACACATATTTATACACTTCTTATGACCTTATAGTTGTTGTTCAAGATCTTTAAACAATAAATGAATTTTACCATTGAAAAAATAGTTGTTGCCTTTTGGCCGTTATAGATTCACTTTATTTGGCCGAGCTATCTCTCTATTCAGTCGACTGGTCTTTATTTGGTCAACCTATCTTGCCATTCGGTCAACCTAACTATGTTCGGTCGACCTATCTCACTGTTCGGTCAGCTAACCTCTTTATTCTTTTCATTCAGTCAACTTATCTCTTTATTCGATCAACCAATATCCTCTAAGATGGCAGCTTCCAAACTTCAGGCCAATCTCAGCCTAATCAATCCAAACTTAACCTAATTCAACAAATTTTAACACAAAATAACCAATACAAAACATATCTTAACATATTTTATACAATTATAAAAACTTAACAAAATCAACTCATCCAATTTACCAAATCAATAATCATACAAATTTATTCATCCTTTTATCAATTCATATATCTTCAATTTTAAAAAATCAAGTCTTAATCACATAATTCATTATGGCATGTTTATTCATACATTAAAATAATTTTCATATACATCAATCATACATTCTACGTACAAATACTAAACATTAATGTATATATATGAAGTGAGCCCTTTCAACCTATAATAATTCCAAAGAGAAGACTTACGTAAGTATTCATTCATACCAACCTATCAAATTCCATTCTTAAACATGATCTTCTATCTTTAATCTTCAAGTTTATTCCCAATGCTTTTCTTCCACCAACTTTAGTCTTCAACCATTTCCACATCCTTCATAAACTCTAAGCGAAGTCTCTAACTTAAGGGCTTCACATTCATGCACTTCAAGTCTTCACCATATAATTTATAACTTGTTTCTTCAAAACTATCTTAACAAACATATCAAACTCTATAAACATATTACTAAAAGAGCTTTGTTATCATCACCAAAAAAAGAAGAAGATGGAATCGACCCTTGGTTTAAAAACAAAGCTTAACATATTAATACACATTATTAAATTCACTCACCTTAAGCTCAATAACTTATCCTAAAATTTTTAACTACATCTTTTCATATACTCTTTCACACACTCACAATAGATTAATTCCCCAAACCATTTTTAATGTATCAAGAGGATTTTAAAAAATAATTCACACAGAACTCCTGTTAAGTATGTATCGTATATGTAACATCACTAACCATAAATGGACAATGAAAGCCCTTTCAACTTAATGAAAAAAATCAAAATAAGACTACATTAAGAAGTACATACACAATAGCCTATTCATTATATGTTAATCTTCATCTTAACCCTTTTTCGTTTAATATTTATAAGCTCCATTCCATCCATATCATTTTAGGCATATCATTTTAAAACTCCAAGGCTCCAAAATACATTTTCACAAAAAAAATTCCATCACAATTATCTTTCTAATACATCAAACATACTAAATCACATCAATAGTAATATTTTGTCATTGTCAAAGTTCTGTAGAAACACCTATGATTCAATAATCTCTCCTTTTTTATGATGACAAAACTATGTGATGTTAAAAAAATTTCTTAACAAGAAAAACATATACATATCAACCTATTTTCCTCTCCTTTAAACTAATATCAAACAAATTCTCCCCCTTTTTTATAATCATCGAAATGTTCACACAAAAGGAATATAATTCTAATACTAATCATCCTTTTAAGATTTTAAAAAAATTAGGAACTCTTTGAAACACAATCCCCTTTTATGTAACACTGATGACTACCTTATTTAAACTCAAATAATTAATCATTCTTCAATATCATTAATGCTCTATACCAAATCATAATGAACCTAAAAAACTCCTCACCATTACAAGACATTAATATCATTAAAAAATCAATCTTATTACCACATGTCCACTCATCACAAAACCACAAATCCAAAAACATACACTAAAAACTCAATATCACTAATTCTCAATACCAAATCATAAGAATCCTAAAAAACCTAATACCCATTACAAGACAATAATTTCATCAAAGCTCAAACTTATTACCATATATCCAAAACTAATCACAAAAACACATTTCCAAAAACAAATACCAAATTTGTTCCAAAACCACTTAAATTTACTCGATACCAACTAAAACATTTCAAAAGAGGTGCTCCACTTGTGTATAACGCAAAAAATAACAAGATAATTATCTCAAATTCAGTATCAAAATTCCATATTCAAACTTATCTAAAAAGGAACATATTCACCAATAAACATCAAATCATCAAATATTTTCGAACTCCCCATAAATTAATCATAATTTAGCAACTATTTAATCATCTTCAAATTTCAACAGTTTTAGCATACTCAAATTTTACACAACTTAAAATATTCAATCAATTACAAAATCAATTTACTCTCAGTTATTTAAAGTTCATTACTTATCCTAAATAAAATATAATATCTCATCTAATTATCCCAAAATTGATTAAACATCATAATTCCCCCTAAATCATGGCCCACCAATTTAAAAACCAAATCCCCCCTAAATAAAACATAGTAACACATTTTAAGGACTATACCATGCAAGGGATCATAACTATTAGAATTCAATGTGTGACTTCATCTTCCATAAGTCACTTTAATGTCACATGTTACTCTTACCCTTTTGAAAAGCAGCTGAATATAAAATTTTGTCAAATTTTATTAAAACTTAAAAACTTCTCAATATTGTTATCATAATCAACAGGTTTATGGACACTCTTCCTTGATTCATATACTAAGACATAAATCTTAAACAACTCAAAGAACAAATCATAAGCAACTTAAAATTCAAAATCAAGACTTCACAGTTAGGCTCCCCCTAAATCATCATGAGGTGCTAAAGTATGAGTTAATACATAATCAATATTTTCTAAAATATAACCATCAAATATTATCAAAACTCTTTATAAATCCTCCCTTTTAAAGAATAAAATTAAAAATCATTAAACATATCAAATTTCCCTTAAAAAAAATCTTAAGACATTATCTGTCAATCTTTGTTAATCTTAGAAAAAAAAGTAAACTTATAAGAATCTATAATGGATTAAATTTAAAAATTTAAGCATGAAAATGTCATCTTATCAAGATACTACTGTGAATTAGGGGATTTAATAAAAAGAGGTCATTGTTACAAAATGCATGCACACTTCAAAGATCTTAATGCATCATTAAGCTTCTCAAAACTTTTTATGAAGTTGAAAAACAACAAAATAAAACTCATTAAAACTCAAGGATTATTAATATTATCAAACCTCTCCCTTGATTTTCATAAAGTTAAAAACAAAATAACTAAACTTATTAACAAAGCTATAGGCATGTCACTAGAGGTGATCGTAAAGAATCTGACCTCTAACTTTCTTTAGTTACAACAAGAAACCAGAAGTAGCATAAAAATTTTAGAGAATCAAGTAAGCTAGTTAACTGACTCTCTAGGAGAGCTATAATCCTAAGTTTCCAATAGAGTTCCTAGTCAACTAAAGAGGAATCCTAGGGAGAATGTGTTAGTTATGTTTATGTAGCGTGCGAGGTGATAAGAGGAGGAGAAGTTAGACAAGAAGAAAGAGTTAGAAAAGAAGAAAAGGACGAGGAGATTATGGAAGAAAAGAAGGAGGATGATATACTTCTTAAGGTATGTCATACAACCTTTTTTTTATTGATTATCACATTTTAGTAGTTCCTTTTCCTATCAAGTTGCCAAAGAGGAATGATCATACGGAGATGAAGGAAAGAAAGTGGAGAAAAGGAACCAAGAGAAGAAGTAAAACATAATATGCAACTTTTTTCGTGAGGTAGAGGTGACCATAACCCTACTTGAGGTTGTTAAAGAGTTCTTAAAGGAGTGGAGTACAAGGACACAGAAAAAGAATGATGAAGCAAAAGCAAGTGTGAGGGAAGGTGTACTGGTAGCTCTACCATAAAAGATACCACCCAAGTATCTCTATCCCATAGATAATAAATAACACATTGTAAGATCGGTGAATGGTAGAATTAGGATATTCTATGGACATTAGTACTTTATCTATTTTTAAAGCTCTTAAGTTAGTTTAGATAAAAGCGACTCGTGTTATTCTTCACTTAGCTGATGATTCCAACACTTACCCTAAGGGGGCCTTTGAGGATGCCATGGTATAGGTTAAAGATCTTATGTTTCTTATAGAATTTTATGTTGCAAACATACAGGATGAAGAGTCTTCCATTATGTTAGAGAGACCTTTTTTGAAGACCTCCTATGAAATTACTAATGTCTATAAGAGGGAGTTCACGATGGAGTGCAATTGACAAGCTATAAGATTTAACATCCCTGAGGCTATGCGATGTCCTACATACTATAAGCCAGTTTTGAGGGTGGATATGCCTATCTCATCAACTAATTTGTTTCATTTTCTCATAATGTTTAACCTTTTCATTGATCCTAGATGATGCATGAATAAGGGGTCAAGCTAATGACCTTAAACAAGCGCTTATTAGGAGGAACCCCAACCATATTCTTTAATTTATAGGTTTATCTCTTTTCTAATAGGATTTGGTTTAATTCTATTTAGGTGTTCATACTTTCTTCTACTTATTTGGTTTGTAAATAAATAAGTGGGCTATGATCTTTCTTATCAAGGCTTATATGATCTCTACATTTTCTTACACTTAAGTTATTGTGAGCATAAAGGTGATGATTTGAATATGTCAACTTCAAATGATCTTAAATGTTAGTCAATTGTTAAATGTATTATTTTAATTAAATGGATTTTTTTATTAGGTTGAACATTTATCAATTCTTGAATGATTTCTAACCATATTTTTTCATTTTTATTTTTCTTTAGAGTGCTTGCATGTGTTTAGTAAGCCATTTTATATGATATTAAGTTCTTAGGACCATTTTATATGGTTTTCTATATGAATTTGAAATAGGATATTTAGTTTAAATTGGAAGAAAAAAGTTTGTTTGTTTTTAAATAAGAGAGTGTGTTTTTCACTTTGATGTCTTCAAACTAATGTAAAGGTTGAAGTTATGAGTGGTGCTGATAGCCATTTGAGAGTATGATCTAACCTAATAACTGGAGGTGTTTATAACAAAGTATTCTCCTTTGCATCAGAGAGTTAGATGACATTTCAACAAGCTAACAAGGAGTTTCTTAGTTGAGTAACAGGGAGACATTCATAACAAGGTGTTTACTCTCACATCAAATCATCCTACAAAATGCCCAAAAGTTGAATTCGTGTTTTCCTTTTATTGTCTTGATCATCCTTAACTAGATTAATATGATGGTCTATATAAAATGACTTGAATGTATGATATTATACATCAAGGCTTGCTTCTTTCTAATAATGCATTTTCTATGTGTCTAACGTAGTTTTTTTTATCATGATAAAGTTGAACTTTATGCACTAAATCAATGGTGTTGGTTTCTTTTTGTTTGTACTCAATTAACTTGAGACTTTTTATCAAGATTGTTTAAGTGGTTCAAGTGTGGGGATATTTGACAGGGATAAATTATATTGAGTTTTGATATGTGTTTTAAAATCATCTTATACCTATTTTTATTGTAAAAATGTCTAATTTTTTACCATTTTGAGTTTAAATACATGATTGATCATTAAACACAAATACTAGTTAAAAAGGGCAAGTTTGGAGGAGAATTGGAGTAAAATTGGATTTAATAGTAGATTATGAGACTAAAACAATGGATCTTATCGACACCTTTTAAGTCCTTAGAACAACAATTTATGTTCTAGTTTTAGGGTCTTACAACAGTGGTTTGATAAGAGGTCATTTAGGGTATTGTTAACCCTTGATTTAACATCTTGAAAAAAGAGAGAGGACAAAATAAACTGTTAGCTATTGTTCTACTTTTATTTTAGTTATTTTATTCTTTTGCATTTGGTTTTTATTGGATAGTGTATAAACCTTTGATATTTATTAAAGAAATAGCTTTATTTTCAATTCCAGCAGTAATCTTTATTCTTTCATTATGTTATTCAATAATATATTTTTTGTTTCGATTAATTTCAATATGTTAGGCTAAATTTCCCTTTGATAAAAAGATATTAAAGGGATGATGGGTTTATAATTGTGAGAATTGAATTGGGTCTTTAATATGCATTATGTTTTAGACTAACACTGAGTTGGTTTGGCATGAATTAGGGACTGTTTCAATGGTTTGGCCATCTTATTTGTGATTGTTAGTTCAATTTCTAGGTGTAAGCTTTTGATCTATAATTATCATTAGTAAATACCATAAGTGGTAATGGGTTAATTTATTTTGCATGTGAAACTTAATCAACCTAGCCTTGAGTTTCAATTCTTTGGGTTACATGATCCAAGGTTGCGAGATTATAGACAAAGTAGTTGTTCCCTAGTTTTTAATGGTGTTGTGCCTTTGAATCTAGAGATAGTATCCTAGGTTATTACATAATTATTGGTAAATTTATGATTGTACACAGTTTATATAAAATTAGAGGAACCTATGACACAAGAGCTTGTTTGTGTCTATAAGCTAGCATTTTAGGCATAACATAATCTACATATTTTAATGCTTAACTGTAGTTCCTAAATCCTAGAAATATCTTCTACGTAGTTTTATTTTATTAACATCTTTTATTTATATTTTACATTTTTGTTTATTTGCATTAATTTTTTTGTTATATTTTCTACTTAATTTACTTTCGTAAAACTAGGGGAATTTTTTTTATTTTTATTTTCTTTAGCAACATTAGAAATAGCATTGATGGATACTAGGTCTTTGTGGATCCACCCTAGCTTATCCTACTGTATAGTTAGGTAGTTAGGAATTTATTATTTAGTAGTTAATAAGAAATTTACAATATGCATTTATCAATTTCAAGGTTTCTTTATACTTAGTGGACAATTTCATTTTTTTTTCTAGTTATTCTACTAACTCAACATTTTTAAACTCTATATCACAATCATCTTAAACATCATGGCAATGAGGACAAGTAGGTACATCATCTTTACAAGAATTTAAGTTAAGACATAACTCACCATTGAATGAGCAAATGTGACCTAATTTACATACACTCTAATTTTTTTCAACTTTACTAGTGCTTTCATATGCATTATCTAACATACAATATATCTCTTGAGCACATTCACAACTTGAGACTTTATCTAACTCCTTCCTACTTAATGCACATAAATAGAATATGTACAGCTTTATCATTAATAGTTATAAGCTCTTTAACCATATCATCCGATTTAAATTCATCCTTTGGTACTATTTTCTCTACATTATTTACAACTACTATTTTTATAAGAGTGTGAAGTCTATTTTCTACAAGTTTCCAAAACTCAAAACTATAGACAAAAGAATATATTTCATTTTAATTCTCCAATCTTTATAATTATTTCCATCAAAAGAAAAGTGCATTCCTAAACTATGTGCCATGATGACCTAAACTCACTAATTTGTAGAATTAAGCCTATGTGAAACCTAGGTTTTAATACCAATTGTCAGTCCCTATGTGTCACTTAAAAGAGGGGTAAATCAGGTATTCCAAAAAATTTCTAAATCTATTGCACCAAAATGAAAGTTCCCTCTCAATTTAATTGTAGAAGTTACATTATTTAACTAATCAAACTACTTGAACTATATTATATATAAAGAGTATACGAGGAATAGAAAAGAATTTAACAAACTATTGAAATGTGGAAGAAATATAACAATCGATAATGTAACTTGGAAATTAAAAGAGATATGGGGAGAAGGTGAAAACCTAAATTTATTGTGGTTCAGTGTCAACTCATCACCCATGTCTACGCCCCAAAAATTTATTAGGAATTTCATTATTATATCCATTTTCAATGACCTTTAGAGTATCCTTTACGACTACTCATTTTTTTAATGTGCTATAGCATAACCTTTACAATATCTCACATTTTCAATAGGTTTAAGTGTAATATTTACAATCTCATAATTCTTAAAGTTACATTCCTCAAGAATATACTTGAAAATATGTTACTCTTGACTAACCCGGGTGCTTAAGATAAACTTTGAAGATGAATGCATAAATAAACTTAAAATCTTACATAATGCATACAATCTTACACAACCCACAAAATGCTCTAATTCACTTATACTTGTGTTTCAACACTCGATGCATAAAAATATATCACAACACACCTATATATAAATGAAAAACACCCAACTAATCATTTATAATTATTGTACAATGTTTCAGTACATTTAATTGTTGTGATTGTTAAAAATTATCCATTTCTCCCCATTGTTTACCACTATCAATCAACCTATATCATGCAAAAGTCGACTTATCTCTAGTCAATTAATGAAACAACTAATCGAATAGTAATGGGTCACTAATATACCACTCTAGTCAAATAGTCTCCGTATATAATGGTTTTGCCCACTCTAAAACATATCTAAATAAATTCAAATAAATTCTTAATGCATTCATATACATCTAAATCTTCCCAAAATAATTCCCGAACATTTTCTTAACATACATTTACACAACTTGACTTTTTCTTGTCACATATCCTTAACACAATCACACGTATTCATATAATCTAGCATCAAAATTCGTTCTATCATTTACAACCACATCATTTCACATGACCTTTAATCCAATTACACAAATTAATTGGTTTTTCACTTAAGCCTTAACACATTCACTCACCTTAACCTCAACAACTTATCCTAACATTTTCAACTACATCCTTTCACATACTCTTTAACATTTTCACATCAAACTAATTCTAAAATCCATTTTAATGTAAAAAGATTATCTTTAGAAACCATTCCCAATCAAATCCTCCTAATTATGCTTCCTATATGCAACATCACTAGTCATAAAAGCATAATGCATGACGTGAGCACTTTCAACACAATGGAAAAATCAAGATACATTAAAACTTACAAATAAGGTAACGTATTCATTCTATCATGATATTTAAACTTTTTTATTTTAATATTTATGAGCTCCATTTCATCCATTCAATTTTAAGTTTTAAGGCTTTAAGACTCTAAAGTTCTAAAATGCATCATACTGATCATTTTAACACATGAAACATATGAAAACATTAATAGTAATGTTAAGTCATCATTAGAATTAGGTGGAACCACCCTTGGGTTAGTCTCTATAGCTCCTAGGAGGGAGGGTGAATTAGTGGCTTTAGAAAATTCTTTATATATTATGAAACCTAAGTTCAAAATTTTCTAATATACAAAAGCTTAAAGTCAAGTCCTAATGTACCAAACTAAACAACTAATCAAGTAGAAGTTAATTAAAAATTTAATAAACAATTTAAGCAACAATATAAATTAAATGCTTAAATGTAAAAGGGTAATGGAAAAGACACACACCTAATTTATGCTAGTTTGGAGATGTACACGTTCTCATACATATAGTCTCTAACAAACCTTGTTGAGAATTCCATTATAACAATCACAAGTACAAATCCTTTTTCAAGAATCAAGGATAAACTTTTTAATCTGTTTCTAAGGCTTAAGTAATGTTCACTCTTCTTTCTATGAAGCTTAAGAATAGCCTCTCAACTCTATACTTTTTCAAGGCTAAAAGATAGGCCCTTAAAAATTCACTATAAAAGATTTCACCTCATAAGATTCACTTCTCAAAACTCATTACTCCCAAAAACACATTTTAACATATTTCTTGGCTCATCAGGGTGTCTAGTAGCTCTAGTATAGCTATTAAAACCCACTAAATAACAACGTAACTTACTCTCCTAATTACCACTAAACAATAACCTAACTTACTCTCCTAATTTCCACTAAATAATTACCTAACTTAGTCTCCTAACTATTTTGTAGGATAAGTTAAAGTCAATCCCACAAAGAACATTCTAATTTTTGTTATTTCTAATTTTGATTAAAAATAAAAGAAATTAATTAAAATTAAAATTAAATAAAAATATAAATAATGAAGTAAATGCAATTAAAATAAAAGCACAAAATGTTAGGAAACTGATAACTACGATGGAAAGTAGGTTAGAAGATATTTTCAGAATTTAGGAAATATAATTAATCATCAAAACAAATAAAATTGTATCCTAACTAAGATGTTAACCTATAGACACAAACAAGCTCTTACATCCAATGTTCCTTCCATTATAGGTCTCGTTCGTTAGTTGAATTGATTAAAAAATGAGAGTTCGTTAAACTGATTTTACTTTGAAAACCAAAATGATATTAAGCAAAAACCAACGTGACGAAAGGCAAGTACACCTATTGAATAAGTAATAAAGTGGAGTATAATTTAACACTCTGAATGTCGAACCCACAGGAAAAAAATGGTACTTTGTAGTTAAATACCTGATTAATTATATTACAATTATCTAGGAAATTCCAAATTAATTAATTAAAAATATGAAAAGGCAAAATTATTAAACTATCCTAGTTTTGGTTCAAACTTGCAATTCTGAATTATAAAATGATTCCACCATTGATGCTGCATCTGGAGGAAACTTAA
>JAOXYD010123084.1:0-11156 GCA_028565735.1 Pinacopodium congolense | reverse complement strand
TAGTCAAAAAGTAACCCAATATGCATAATATCTAATATTCAAGCCATTTTGCATAGGTTATCACACAAACTAATAAGGGATGCTCGAAATGATCAAATACAAATAAAAACATGATAAAAATAGAGATTTGGGTAATGCTTGTTTGAGAGGTCATCTAACGTTTTGACGTGAAGGTGAACACTTGTTACGAACACCCCTGATTATTAGGTTAGATCACTATCTCTAATGGCTAAAAGCACCATTCATAACTTCAACATTATATTGGGTTGAAGCCAATAGAGTAAGAATTGCCTAAAAATTCTTTCAACAACATAACAACAAGAACACTTTTCTTTCTTTCTTTTTTTTTTCTCTTTTTTCTCTTTTTTTCTCTTTTCTTTCTTTCTTTCTTTTCTTTTAACACTATTTCATTTCACATTCATATGACAATCCATAAAAAAATGGATTCAAACATTAAATATCATACAAATGGGCTATTAAAAGCACATACAAGGCACTTAAAAGAAAAGGAAAAACGAAAAAGTTATCATCATTTCAAGAGTTGAGCAAAGATCCTCAAATTAAAAGTATACATTTCCTTCAAGTATCATAATTAAATATTAACTACAGACCAAAATTATTTTAAGCTAACACATTCAGATCATCACCATTGAACTCACAATAACCCAAGTGTATAAAAATTTTAAGCTTTTCCCCACCCTTACACTTAAAATGGACATTATCTTTAATGTCCTAAAATTAATAAAACACAAGGATGGGAATAAGAAAACTCCCTAGAATCAAGGCAATCTATAAAGTGCTAGAAGGAGAGATAACCATCCACTTCAGTTCCCAGTTTTGGCTTCCTACAAAATAAACACAGAAACAAAAAGCACTTAAACACAAAGCAACTAAAGAACTAACTAACAAAAAGAAAAGACGCAAAAACTTTATTGAGTAATTGAGTTGTCTCTTAACAAGCTCTTAGTTAAGGTCATAATGACCCCTAATATTTACATCATCTATTATCAAATAGATGTTTGAGTCTGATAGGAAACATGCTCAAACTTATGGATGAGACTGTAGTAACTTCCCTTGCAACAAGCTTAGATTCAATATGATGCCCTAAAGCTTTGGGGAGGTGGAATCGAATTGCTTCGCCATTATACTTCAATGTCCACTCTCATTTTTGGACATCACCCTTCTCTTAAGATGGTCTCTATAGTGGATTAGGCAATGGTGGTGGAGACTCTACGTCCTGCTTGTCACCTTCCACTTCTAACTTGCTTGCCTATAGTTCATTCAACTCAATGGCATCTTGTAGCTTTTCTTCTTCTTTCTTCTGTTCTTCTTCTTCTTCCTTCATCTGAAAATGGCTAGGAAAAGGAAGTAAAACTTGGTTAAAACTAACATGAAATGTATCACTTACCTTAAGAGATTGCCTTTCCTAAGGTAGTGACTCTTCCTCTCCTAGTTGGTCTTACTCTTCTTTTATTTCTTTTGGGTGCTCCCATTATTCTCCATTCTCTAATGAAATAGTGCACACCTCCTCAACATCACTCTCCTATTGACTAAGAACGCTTATAAACACTTGGGCTTTTATGCTTTGGACCATGTCTACTAAGTTGCTCAATTGATCTTCCAAGGACTTCAATCTACTCCTCGTTTCCTATTGGAATTGAAGAGTACTTATCGCCAAACTCATTATGATCTCCTCCAGCAACATTTCATAAAGTTGTGGTGTCGATGGTGGAGGCGGATGTATAGGCCGGAGGTATGGCTAGCCTTAGTAGTATGCCAGCAAAGAATCGAATCTGTAATGCTATGTATCCTAAAAAACAAGACACGTACAAATAGGATAACCCAAAAAAGAGCAAACCTCATATACCTTAACTTGTTGGTCATCCATCAGTCCTTGCATGGCTAAGGATGTACAATTTGCCGCTTGATACTCTAACCTGGAAGTAGCAAAAAATCAAACTCATTATCAAAATAATAATAATAGGAAAAATAATAATCAAAAGTACCCTAATAATAAGCTATCGTTGCTAAAAGATTCCCAAATTCTAAAAAAGCAGCAAGACTAAAATAAACAGAAGATAAGATGACCATAAGCAATAAAAACTAAAACTAAAACTAAAAAGAAAGACAACACAAGAAATAGCGAAAAAACAAGTGCCAGCTCTCTGGAAACAGTGCCAAAATTTTGGTAAAAGCTATCGCGAGCTCACTAAATAATAAAACACCTAACTACCGAACTAACTATATAGTAAGGCAGGTCAAGGTCGATCCCACAGAGAGCTGACTGCATTTTTTAGGCCATTTCTAATGTTACACAAAAGGAAAAGAAAATAAAAATAAACCATAGAATTGAGCAATATTAAAATAAAAAGCAAGAAAAAGTAAAACAAATAAACAAAGAAGCACGAAAGAAATAAATAGAGACAATAATAGAAAACTGGGTAGAATATATATAAGGGATTGAGGACTTATAATTGATCCTCAAATCATATGGTTAGTCTAAGATACTAGCATATAGATCCAAATAACCTCTTAAATTCTACGTTTCTTCAATTTTAGATAAATCCAACAAGTTTTGAAAATATCTCAAACTTTGTGACAATCTAGAACAAGCTCTCTAGATTTAATAGCGTAACAACTTTAAGTATTAGGGAACAACTAGCCTAAGCCCCATCTTACAAGCTCAGATTATGTAATTTAGAAATTTAGAATCTTAAATCAATTAGTTAAGTTCACTGTCAAAACCAATTAACCAATTACTACTTGCGAAAATCACTAGGACTATTATATATCACAAGTTTAGTCCTAACAATTGAACAAAAAATTATACCTAGGGTGATCAATCTTATGCATAAATCCCTAATTCATGTCATTTAAATAGAATTCCAATTCAACATTGACCTAAATCATAATGCCCAATCAATTTGTAATCAATTCTCATAATTATTCATATAAAATCCCATCTATATCTTCTAACCGAAACAAAACTAAGCTAACATTACAAGTTAAATAAAACAAACAATAAATAAACCAATATAGCACAATTAAGGGCTGGAAAATAATAACAAAACTGCTGGAAAATTAAACTAGGCATCCATTATTAAAAATCTCAAGTTCATACAATAAAGAGACATAAAACATAACCCAAACATTCTTACCTAGAAAAGCACTAAACTAAGAAAAGCAACAAACATCAAAGCTTTTGGCAAGGACAAAAAGCATTTGAAAATAGAAAGAACCAACCAAAGCTAAGGAAAGAAATGAACAAAACTAAGGAATAATGGAAAGCAATATTAAAAAAAAAACTCCAAGGAAAGTGTTGTTGCCGACTCTCTAAGGAAAGTAGCTCCTCTCTAAGGTAAAAACATTGTAGTCATCTTCAGCGAGGGTACCCATTGTTTTTTCTTTTCCTACTATGCTTACTTACTACTTTTCTTTTGGTTCAATATTCCGAGCTGAGCTAGAGTAAGGGTTGGCTTTTTCTATTCAAAACTATAGGGGCAATAGCAAGCTTAACTCGAGATGAGAAAGAACTCCTTTCATTCCATGCTTTAAAACTCCAGTCGTCACTTATATATGAAAAGCCTTTAAGCTTTTTTTTAACTTCTTCTTACTAGGGTTATATGTCCACCTTTCTAAGAAAGCTTTCTTTTTCTTTTTAAAATATTTTTGCTCCTTTCCTGGAAATCTTGTTTTAAAACGTTTTGTCCTATCCTCCTCTTAAGCGTTACTTCTTTTGTCTTTCTATGTCTTAAAAGAGTGGGACATGTGTCCTCACTCCAAAAGAAGCTTCTCTCCATAAGCTTTCTTTGTTCTGTAACGCCTCCTTAAAGATTTCTTTTTAAATGTTTCTTTTTTTATGTCATTTTATAAGAGAGCAAGTCCCATGTCATATGACTTGCTATTTTAAGCTTGCTATTGCGTTGGTTACGTGACTTTAAAACTTTGGATGATTTTGAAACAATTTTACTTTGAAAACCAATAGAAATCAGGCAAGTGCACCTATAAAAAAAATAATATAATGGAGTAAATTTCAAACTCTGAACGTCGATCCCATGGGGAATATGTTACTTAATTACTAGGTTAATTATATTACAATTATTTAGGAAAAATCTAGACAATTTGATTGAAAACTAAAAATTAATTAAACTAGACTACCTTGACTTAAACACTTCAAAAATGATTTTTTAATTGCTTTTGAAAAATTCTGAAAATTACCAAATGTGTAAATTAGCTAAGGATTAGATGATTGATGATTTAATTGAGTTTTAAACACATTTAAAGTCTGATTAAAGTTCTTTCACAAAATTAAAACAAAGTTGTGGTTAAGACTTTGCTTTTTCTCCATTAAATATTGTTTAAATTTTGGTTATGCTTTAAATCAAGTAAATGAGTTTTAATTTAAAGAAGGTGAGTTCTGGAAAATTATACTCAAATATCTAACTTAAAAAAAAAAAGCCAGGTTTGGTCATGTAAGGATTAATTCCTATTGCTTATTGATTTCTCTAACAATTTAAGATGATTTCCCATGCTTAACTTGTCTTAAAAACTAATCTTAAGTGGCCAATCCAAAATCAATTCATTTAATCCTTCAATAAACAAAATCTAGAACCTTTAACATGTCTTTAAGCTCTTTTAAAGAATATAAACATCAATCCTTAGCAATAAAAATGAATTACCCACACATATTGATCAAGACATATAAAACATACAACTTATACAATTTATCTTGATAAATCTATAAAAATAGGCATTTATAAGTTTAGAGTATACAAAACAGGTTTGTAAGACTTCTGGACATATCTTATAACTCTCAAATTGTTCTGGAATGTAGCAAAGCCTCTGAATCGAATCAAACTTGCAAAAATATCATAGAACATATAAGGTTGTAAGCATAGGGAAAAGTGTTTTGATTAATCCGAAAAGAAGAGTATAATAAGAAGTAATCTAAGTTATAAACTTAGAAATATGTTTATACATCAAGCTCAAATGTTCAGAAACTTAGAAACAACACTTAAATTTGAAGAACAAAGTGTTTGAAACTAAGAACTAAGTGAAGAATTATGGAGAGAAGAAAGAATTCTCTCTATCCTTTGGCAGATCTATTCTCCCTCTTCCTCTCTTCATAAATTTTGTTAATTTGTTTGTTTCTACGAATGCAGAAGCCTCCAAGTGGTGCTAAAAGACAAGGACATTAATTGGAGATATGCCAAAGCCGTAATCTTGGAGATTTGGGCTGGATATTATTGACTGATCTTTTAATGGCGGGCTACATCGATGTATAACGACGAGCTAGAGGGTATCGTTGATGGTCGAACTCTGCCTCTATTAACGGTCCCATATTCATCCTTCAACGGTGGTCTAGTAAGGTACTATTGAAGGACAAAAATGAGGCACTTTTTTCTAGTTTTTGCTTCAATCTCCATCTCTAAGCTCCATACTACAAATTAGAAATAATAACACATACATTTAACAATTAAACACTGAATTAGGGTTAAATTAACATCAAATAACATCTAAAAATACTATGAATTTAACCCCTAACACCTGTTACTCTCAAAGTGATAATTAGATTTAAATCATATGTAATATATTCATATTTAGATTTATGTATAGAGGTTACATAATCAAGAGGAATTATGTAGAGGAAGTTTAAAAGATCCTTTTAAAACATCAAAACTCTTTTGAGAAATAATTATATATGTGTGTGGGTGTGTTTGTAATATATTTTGGGATTGGTAAATTGTGTTAAAATGTGTGAAATATGAGAAAAATTAGTTTCTAAAATGATTGGTCAACCAGTAGGTTTAGTTATGGTCAAATATTGTATCAATTTTGCAAATATTAGTCAACTCGTAAGATGAATTGGTAAACCACTGCATCCAGTGATCAACCACTAAGATAGGAAATCCAATTTCAATGGTTAATTCTAATAAAAAATTGTGATAAATGGTTTCTAATGTAATACAACAATAACAAACGACTAATAGATGAATTTTACCTATAAATAGGTGTTTTGGTGTGTGTGTGCATCCAAGTGAAGTAGAAGTGACCTAAAAAAATTATTTAAGTGTTCTTTTGAGTGTTTTGGTATTGTTTTAAGTTTTAGTGTATACATCATTTAGTGTGTTTATAAGCCTCCCTAAATATTTTGGATTAGTCAAGTGAGTATTTTAAAAGTACATTTTTGGCATAATATGATTGTGAGATTAAAATTGTTAGGGTTATCTTTATCTCGTGAAAAAGATAGTAATTAGTTAATCTTCATCTAGTGAAGAAGATAGAATTAGTGAAATTTCTAATAAAGTATTGAAAATAGAGATAGGTGTGGGCTGCGTACTAAACTACTATTAAATTTATTTGTATCTTTCTTCTCTTTCTTCTTTATTTTTCTAGTTTATTTTATTTCAAGCCTTATTATTATATTGTTTATTATATTATTTTATATTCTGCATTAAATTAAGAGAATAATTTTTAATTAGACGCAAAGTTCGAAAAAATTTAATCACCTAATTCACTTCCCTCTCTTAGGTGCCATATAGGGGCTAATAAAAAAAGATGTTAACAATATAAAATCATTTATGATATTACTTATTAACCTAACTATTTATGACATGCATTTATTTTAAGGTTTAGTTTTTACTAACAATCTTTTATAACTTAATTCGGTTAAATATTTTCTTTTATTAATAGTAATATCAATTTGGTGGTAATTAGAATCAAAGGTTACATACATTAGAATCCATGTAATTTGACTTTTTTTGTTTTAATTCATATGATTTAGAAACTATTGTTTATCTCTCTAGTTTAAATAAGTCACACTAGTTGTTTGGTAGTTCTTTATTGTGGAATTTATTGATTATATAATGATTCAAAATTTAGGAGTTAGGTGAATTTGTGAGTTTTCCTTTGAATTTTTAAATTTATCTTACTATTTTTCGTCAATTTACCAATTAATCATCTTTTGAATAGGTTAGCTAATAACGATAGGAATTCATTAATAAATGTGGTCCTTGTAGATCGATAACCTAGACACATAATGGTTTTACTATATTGCGACAAGTGCATTTGCCTAATTTCACGTTTTGATATCATTATTTGAGATTTTTTGGTTTGCATTTATTTAGAACCTAGGCACGTTTTAAACTTGTCAAGGTTTTTACTACATTATTGAGGGACCACATCAATTATTAGAAGTTTTTGTTCTTTATTAGCCATCATTTTTTTTACTTTTATTTGTTTTAAGTTTTACACTTTTAATTTTCTACTTATTTAATTTCTATAATTTTTTTCTATTTAAGAGATTTTGTTTTCTTGATCTTTCATTTGTTCTTTCATTTTTTAGGTTAGGTACTTCTTTCTATGATCAGGAGTCATTTTACAAAATTGTTTAAAACAGACCTTGAAGTGGAAAGAATGCTGAGAAGAGGTTTAAAGGAGAAGATATATGAGAATATTGCAAAGTTATAGGTTCCAAATACACAACTAAAAAACATGCACTAAGAATTAGGACCAAGAGCTTAGCTAACCATAGGACACTTGTCAAGATCCTCGTTGTAATGCACAAAGTTTAGTATTCATAGGCTAAGTATGGAGACCATAAGTTTTGAGATAAAGTCCTTGATGATTTAGATGCTACAAAATTATGTTTAGTTCATCGAACTTCCAAATAAGGATTTTAATACCATATTCCCAAATTTTTGGAGATATATGACACATTCAAGTTAAATGGTTTATTTAAAGAGGTTGTGCCTTTAAGACTTTTACCTTTCACATTAAGGATTAAAGCCAATTCTTGGTTCAAGTTGAACTTACCTAGTTCCATTACCTCATAGAATAATTAGTGGAGAAATTCCTAACCAGATACTTTCCTTCCTCTCACATAATAAGATTATTATTTTTCAACAATGAGAGTAGGAAAATCTCTATGAGGCTTGGGAGTAATGAAAGGACATGTAAAGAAAATTCCCCCATTACGATTTCAATTTAGATATGTTTATGCAAACCTTCCATGTTAGACTTAATGTTGCAACTAAATAGTTTATAGATGCATCATCCGATGGCATCATTAGCTTTAAAACCCTTAAGTAGCTTTAGGAGTTTATAGAGAACATCGCCATGAATACATATTAGTAGGGTAATGCATGACAGAGGTTTACCCTAGTAGAGGAGAACAACAGAGGTCTAAGTGTAGCAGAGGAGTGTATAGTGTTGATGCAATAGCTTTATTGGAGGCTAAGGTAGAGGCACTTACGAGGAAGTTGGAGAGAACGATGGTGGCATCTGCCTCATCTCAAGTAATAATATGTAATTTTTATGGAGGAGGGCACCCGAACCATAAGTGTCAATCATCGAGAGCTCGAGGCCAACATAAAAAAGTTGACTACATGGGAAATCGACAAAACAACCAATATAGTAACACATATAATCTGGGATGGCACAATCATTCAAAATTTCCATTAAGAGCTTAAGGCTAATTAAGCAAGAACCACTCACCAGAGTTCCAACAATAACAATAACATAAATAGCTAATCCTAGAAGAGTTTCTTGCAAAGTATATCACCATTTTAGATGCTCAATTCCATAATACAGAAGCCTCATTAAGAACTTTAGAAAATCAATTTAGGCAATTTGCTAGGTGTATTTTAGAAAGATCACTAGGTACTCTGCCTAGTAATACTGAGAAAACATGAGAGCAAGTTCATATAGTGTTCTTGGGTGATGAAAAGGAGGTAGTTAGTGAAAAGGAAGAACCTAAGAGAGAAACTATATAGGTTAAGGATGAGAAGAAAGCTGGTGAGAAAGAGAAGGAAGCTAGAGAGATTAAGAAGCAAGAGCCTAAGGACTCCAAGCTACAACTTCCATTACTTGGGAGACTAAGAATCAATCAACTAGAGATCTTGATCATATTAAAAAATTAAATGCTAAAACTCCTCTTATTAAATCCCTTATAAAGGAATTGAAGTATGTGAAATTCATAAGGATATACTCTTAATCAAGAAGACAAATGAGCCCTCAAGGATGATGATGAATGATGAATCTTCAGTAATTTTCATTCACAATCTACTATAAAAGTTGAAGGATCTAAAGAGTTTCTCAATCCCTTGTATAATTGGTGGTTTACATTTAAATGATGCATCGGCCAACTTGGGGGTTAGTATTAATGTTACGTTTGAATTTTTTTTTCATGTACTTAGATTAGAAATCACGAAACCTAGTACGATGAGCATCTAATTGGCAAATAAATCTTTTAAGTATCCTAGACGCACTGTTAAGGATGTACTGATTAAAGTTGATAAATTTATATTCCCTATTGACTTCGTGATTTTAGATATAGAGGATGAGGATGTAATTCCTTTAATTCCAAGTAGATCTTTCTTATCCACCTCAAAAGCTTTCATTGATCTCTTAGAAAATAAATTGACACTTAGGATTATAGACAAATCCATCAATTTTTCACATTGTGAAACTATTAAGTTGTCCTTGAATGAGAAGAACCCTTATTTTACTTTTAAAACTCAATTGTTAGAACTTCAAGTGTTTTATAGGGGAAAACATGATGTGAATCTTCAGAGTTTGAGTTAGTAATGATACTGAGCCATAAGCTTCATAATGGAGAGAGGAATTTAAATTTTAACGCGAAGGAGTTAGATAAATGGAGAAAGGAAGACAAAGGAGGCATAAAAAACCTCTAAATGGAAGAACAATAAGAAAAGGAAGGATTAGAAAAATAAAATACATAAAGGATGAGCATAAAGAGATCGTAGAGCTTAAAACATTAATCAAATGCTTATTGGGAGGCAACCCATTATTATTATTTTGTTTGTTTTCCCTTTGATTATTATCTTTGTTGTATGATGGTAGCTCATCGCAAACTAAAAAATAATAAATTCCTAACTACCTAATTGTGTAGTAAGAAGAGCAAGGGTCAAACCACAAGGAGATAGGATGCAGATGCTATTTCAAATGTTGTATGGAAAAATAAAAACAAAAGTCCTTGGAACGATGAGAACTAAATAAACTAAAATGTAATGAATTTATCTAAAAAGGTAAATATAATGCAAACGATGACAAACTAATAATAATATTGAAGAAATGGGTTGAAGGTATCATCGAGATTCTGGGATAATTATTGATTCTTGAATCTAAATAAATGGTGCTTTAGCAAAGGTGTTAGCTTATAGATTTGAACAAGCTCTTAAATCCTCTATTCTTTTAAAATAGGTAAATCTAACAAGTTTTAGAAATACCTCTAACTTCGCTATAAGCTGAAATAGACTCTTTAAGTTTAATAGTAAAGAAGCATTAGACAATAAAGACGACTAACTTAGACTACTAACTTGCAAGCTCGGAAAGTGTAACCTAAAAGATTGAAACCTTAGACTAATTGGTTAAGTTTGCCTACAAATTCAACTAGTCTATTACTACTTTTAGAAATCGCTATTGGTTATTACGTATCAAAGATCAATCTTAGTATTTGGATTAGGAAATTACCAAAAGGATGATCAAGCCTAGAAATAACTCATAATTCTTGATATTAAACCAAAGTTTCAAACCAATCTAAGCCTAAAAGCACCAATTCAATACAAACCCAACTTCATTATAACAAATAATTCCCCTTCATCCCTTTATCACCTTCAAAACCTTAGGAATTTAGCCGCACATGCTCAAATTAATCAAAACAAAGATTAAATAAATATAACCTATAGTTAATTAAATGAAATAAAAGCTAGAAAGTTCAAGATAAGTAATGAAAATTGCAATTTAGCATTTAGTCTGATGAAAACTAAAGCTTTTGATGCTAACAATTAACTAAATGCAATCCAATTCACAAAACTCAAACTAACACAAACAAAACAGAAATTCCACCAATCCCAAACTGAAAAAAAACTAAAATTAAATAATCTAGAACATAAGAAAATGTATAAATCTCAACTATTAAGAAAAAACCAATTAAAAACACTAAGAATAAATGAAAACCCATAAGAGAAATCACCACACATACTATAAATTAACAAAAATAGTCCTAAAATAATAAGAAATCAAGTTTAAACAACTAGAATAAAAGTTGGACATGGAAAAGAAACCATCTATTAATATAAAATCCAACATCCATACATTATCCATGAAGTTCAAGCCCAAAACTTAACAAACAT
>JAOXYD010123073.1:0-11156 GCA_028565735.1 Pinacopodium congolense | reverse complement strand
AGGTGCACTTGCCTTTATTCTGTTGGTTTTCAAAGTAAAATCATTTCAAAATCATTCAAAGTTTTAAAGTCACCTAACCAATGCAATAAGTTTTTGGCACCGTTGCCAAGGATAGCCAACCTTAATATTAGGAAAATTAGTGTTAATTACTTTAGGACTTGTAAAATTCTGTTTTTATAATTTTTTTGAATTTTTCTACATTTTTTTCTATTTATTTTGCTTGGTGTGTTTTATTGATTTTTTCGTAATTCATTTGCTTAGTTTGTTTATTTGCCTTCATTTAATATTTTATTCTAATTTGTATACATACTTGGGGATGTAATCCCAAGCTAGTAGACTTCGATCCAGAACTCGAGCGCATGTTGAGAAAGAAAAAGAAAGAAGCTCGTGCAACCACGTCCGATCTATTAGAAGTAGGAATATCGAGTGACATTGAATTCGAATCTGTAGAAATGGACCCTAAGGAACATATAGTTTTAAGAACTCAAGTAGAAAATAGGGAACCAACCATAATGGACTTAGCTTTAGGGAATAGAGAAAGACATGTGGCTAGAATTGTGCTGCCCAAAGTTAATGCAAATAATTTTGAAATACCATATAGTATCATCTTAATGGTTAGGTCGTCACAATTTGGAGGTTCAGCTTTAAAATATCCTAATGAAAACTTGTAAAACTTTCTTGATATTTGTGATCTTTTTAAGAGCAATGGAGTCTTTGATGATGCAATTAGGCTTAGACTTTTTGCTTTATCTGTTAGAGATAAGACGAAAGCCTGGTTGTCAACACTTCAACCTGGTTCTATTACTACATAAGACCAATTAATGAAATTGTTCCTTACTAAATTTTTCCCACCTACTAAGATAGCAAAAATGAAAATTGAGATCTACTCGTTCATGCAATATGAAAATGAAAGTCTATATGAGGCATGGGAACGATTTAGAGAGATGTTTGCAAAGTGTCAAAGTCATGGATTTAATATGTGGCAGCAAGTTAATATCTTTTACACTGGATCGATACATTTAACTCGTAGCACTATTGATGTTGTAGCTGGAGGCAATCTAATGTGCAAGACTACAACCGAAGCCTACAATCTGATTAAGGATATGGTTACAAATAGTTTTTAGTACAATTCCGAACGCCATCTAAAGAAACCACATGGTGTTCATGCAATCAATGATATAATAGCTCTTGTAGCTTAACTGGAAGTACTGAACAAGAAGCTTGATACTTTGATGACTGGTTCTAGTAGTAGTTCTCATAAGTTGGAATGTGAAAGTTATAGTAGTACCTCTCATTCATCATTAGAATGTCAAGAAGGAAGTCTTTTTACTCGAGAACTAAAACAAACCTAATTTGTTAGTAATTTCAATAGGCAAAGAGGAAACCCTTTATCAAACACTTATAATCCTAGTTGGAGGAACCATTCTAATTTTTCATGGAGTAATAATCAAAACTACCTGTAACCACCTTAACAAGTTTAACCTAATTCTCAAAGACCACCTCCACTTAGCTTTAGAGCCAACCAACCTCAAAGAGAAACACCTAACTTTGAAGAAAACTTTCTTAAGTATATCCAATGCAACGAGTCTAGAATGAAAAATCATGAAGTGTCAATCAAGAATTTAGGGACTTGAGTTGGACAAATTGCTTAACTCTTACAGGAAAGGCTACCTGGTAAGCTTCCTAGCACAACTGAAGCCAATCCTAGAGGGGATGCAAAGGCGATTACTTTAGAAGTGGAAAGGAGGTTGAAAGTGAAAGGAAGAAAGAAGAAGAAAAAGGAAAGCAAGTGATGGTAGAGAGTGATAAAGATAGAAAAGAAGAAGGACATGACAGAAGAGAGAGTTAGGGAAAAAGGAAAGAAGAATTAAAGAATGACATTAAGGGATAGAAGATGAAGAAGTTCATATAAGTATAACAATATGCTCTTATGGTTTTGTCATTCTGTGGAAGATTTAAACATGTAGATAAGTTTTTTTTTATGAAAACTAAAATTAGTTTCATAAGTCATTAAAAAGCTTAAGTAGTAGGAAGGTATCCACCTCCAAGGAGCCAAACTAGTTTTCATACCTAAAGTGAAATAAATTCTTTATTTTATAGGAATTCAGAAAGAGCAAATGGTATGTAGATAATAGATGCTTTAGGCATATGATAGGTGACATTTTATAATTCATCTCACTCATGAGCAAGGATAGTTGATATGTGACATTTGGGGATAATGTCTAGGATATGATTATTGGCATTAGAAACGTTAATAAGAATAATCACACTATGATTGAAAATATGCTTTTGGTTGATGGTTTAAAGAATAACTTGTTGAGTTTGAGATAACTTTGTGATAAAAAGATTTTAGAGTTACTTTTGAAGGAAAATCAAGTATTATTTCTTGGTTGTTGAACAATATTATTGTATTTATTGGTAAGTTATAGGGGTTTATTTTATATAATTTTAGAGCACAATTTGTTATGTTTTACCCTTATTTTGATATTAAATTATCTAATTTATTTGTATTATTACTTAAATTACATATGTCAAATAAGATAAGTTTTTTGCAAAAAGGAAAAAGTATGGGTGATTTTTAAAAGAACAAATTGTGTCAATAATAGTGTCATTGTTATCATATTTGCGCTACCATTATAGTCAACTTAAGTTAACAACATGATCTATTAGTGATGTCATTATTGTACGAGCAAACCACTATTGAAGTCCATTGCACAAAAAAAAAAAAAAGAATAACATGAGTCATAAGCGATGCCACTGATATTCGACTTCAAGGGCTGTTGATGTCTCTAGAGGCATGTTCCAAAAAAAAAAAAATCAAGGGTTGATTGGATAATTCACTCTTTAAGCCACCTTAAATCTAATCAAGACATATTTAAGCATATTTTGGAGACTTTAAAGAGATCTTTTATCAATTTTTAGATTTGTTTTCATAGAGTTTATGTTTTTATTGAACTAAGGGTGGTTCCAATCATTGGTTCTGATGATGACAAAATATTTTTGTTACTAATGCTTTAGTTTTATGTATTAGAAAGGTAGACAAAATCAAATGTGCATGGATACATGTTGAAGCCCAAGAAGGATATGAATTCATGAAGAAAATATTAATGGTAAAGCAGACATTAATGAAAAGAATATAGTAGAAGATCAAGTGATGGACGAAGATCAAGGATGAAGGTCATTTATGAATAAAGGTTGAATAATTGTAAACTTGTATACCTTGATCTTTTTTAAAGCTTAAACGGTTCAATGTTGCATGTTTCATTTTGTATAATTGTTTGCATGCATGTATTGCATAATGTTCAAAATTTTTAAAGTTTGGTTGAATTTGGTTATTTTATTCGTATAATAAGTTTTTTTTAGACTTTTTATATTAACATAGAATTTTTTCAAATAAGAGGAAATTATGTGATTTGTTTTAAAATAGTCCTCTTGATCTGTCAAAGTATTTTGGAAGTCATTAAAGTTTGATTAAATGTGTGTATGTTTGTTTGAATATGTTTTTATGTCTAGATTGATAAGAATTTTAGCCTTGAGCAATTTATGAAAAGATTAAAATTCTTTGCAAATTTGTTTGAACTTATTTAAATTGTTTAAGTTTGTTTATAGTTAAGTTTTTTATATGAAAATTTGATTTTTAAGATATTAAAGAAACTTATATAAAGTTTGAAAAGTTTTCAAAGTTTTAGAGGCTTTGAAAGTTTATTTGAAATGAAAAATCTCAATAACTAAGATATATTTTATGTTTAAGTATAACTGGAATATCTTAATGTCTAAAAAAACTTTTGAGAAGTTTTAGAACTTAAGTATTAATACCTATTACCTAAGTTCATTGAATAATCAAACAACAAAATAAGATCAATGTAGATAGAGCATTATCTTAACCACAAATGTGTCTTGTTTTCGTGAAGATATCTTATATTAAGCCACACAATTATTTTTAACTTAGCTGAATCGATAAAATTAGGACCTTTAGGTATACATTAAGATTGGTAATTTTTAATTCCAACTTTGATTTCTTTTACATAAACTGAAGAGCCGGTTTAGCTAACTTAGTAGTTTTAATTTAATTAATCAATAAATTTAGGTCTTTTATATAATTCCACACCGAGTGACTTAGCAATTATAAGTAGATTTGTGAGAAAATGATATCAAGACTCCTATAGATCCACTATATTACTTGTGATATATATACTTGCCTATTGTTAGTTTTAGGTTAGAATTAAGATAAAAAGATTAGTTAGTAAGACCACGAATAGTAAGATGGAAGGAACCAGTTAGATAATTGATCTTAATAACCTCTCAACTATGATGTAAAGTGTGTTGCTTTTATGAGTGAAAATGCTTGGATGTGACATAAAATATTATAACATACAAGCATGGAACTCATCTCTAACCCAAATAATAAGAAACTACAGAATGGACTAAAGGTGAAATTTTAAAAGGAAAAGGTGTGTAGAACTTGCCAAATAGCAAAGCAAACATAAAGTTCCTTCAAGAGTAAGAAATAGATAACATCTACTTGACCTTTGGAGCTTTTACATATGGATTTGTTTGTTCCCTTTAGAGTTACTAGTTTAGGTGGAAAACTATATGCATTTATTATTGTTGATAATTTAAGTAAGTTTACATGGATGCTATTTCTATCTAGTAAAGATGAAATTTTAAATATTTTGTGAAATTTATTAAAAGAGTAAAAAATGAAAAAGGTATTATAGTGGCATTAATTATGAGTAATCATGGTATAGAATTTGAAAATAATTTGTTTGAGACTTTTTGTGATAAATATGGAATTTTCCATAATTTCTCTACACCTAGGATCCCTTAATAAAATGAAAATGTTGAGAGAGAAAAAATGGCATTGCAAAAAATGGTTAGGATTTTGATAAATGAGTATGACCCTCCTAAATGTACTATATTTAAGACCCCCTATAAGTTTTATCATAGGAAAAGCCAAAGATTAATTATTTCAAAGTTTTTTTTGTGTAAATGTTATATTTTGAACATTAAGGATAACCTCGGTAAGTTTGATTAAGAAATGAATAAAGACATTTTTTTAGGTTATTCATTGACTAGTAAAGCATGTAGGGTACTCAATGAGAGAATACTCGACATGCTCTTTACTAATTAAAGAGTCAATGCATGTTGTATTTGATAAATCTAACCCCCTTAATGTGAAGAAATTTTTTGGAGTTATTAATATAGGCTTATCAAATGATTTGGAGAAATTAGGTCTAAAAGAAGAAAAGGAGGATAATCAAGATATTTAACATGCACCTAGTGAACAAATTATTGAACCAAGTGATAGTCATAGTAAGGATGAGGGATTACCTAAGGATTGGAGGTATAAGAAAGATCTTCCTTCAAACCAAATCGTAGGTGATGTGTAAAAAGGTGTAATTATTAGATCTTCTTTTGGAGACTTTTCCCATGTTATAATTAGTTCTCATATAGAGCCTAAGATTATTAAGGAAGCATTTCCTTCAAACCAAATCATAGGTGATGTGTAAAGACGTATAATTATTAGATCTTCTTTTAGAGACTTTTCCCATGTTATAATTAGTTCTCATATAGAGCCTAAGATTATTAAGGAAGCATTTAATGATAAAAGTTTGTTTCTAGCTATAAATGAAATATTAAACCAAATTGGGAGGAATAAGGTTTAGACATTAGTACCTAATCCTAAGATCATCAAGTTATAGGTACCAAATGGGTGTTTAGAAATAACCTTGATGTGTTAAGTAATATTGTAAGAAACAAAGATAGGTTAGCGTTAAAAGCATATAACCAAAAAGAAGAAATAATTTGTAAAGAGAATTTTGCGCTCATAACTATATTATAGGCAATTAGGCTTTTACTTGTATTTGCATCTTACATAGGTTTTAAACTTTTTCAAATGGATATGAAGTGTATTTCTAAACAGTTTTATAAAAGAAGATGTTGAACCAAGGGAGTTTTCACTATATTTTGATCATAACAAAACAAATTTATTACTAATGTTGTGGTTAAGTGTATGGTAAGATAGTTATTTAAGAGTCTCACTTATGCATACTTACATTCATGACTTAGAAAATTCATGTATGAACATAATCAAGAGGACTTACATGTTTTGATGTGTGCAAGTGAAAAATGTTCTTGATGAGTGATTTAGTTAAATAAGAATGCATAAATTAATAAGATTAGTTAATTAGTATGAATTGGATAATCAAGTGTTTTGATTATATGTTTTGGATGGCTTAAAATTTTTTGGATTGTTGGTTTGTTATAATAAATGTTGAATTAGTAAGTTTAATGTGTTGCCATATAAAATGGAGAGGTCGACCGAACAAAATGTATCAGCCAACCGAATGGTAAGGCCGGTCGATCGAAAATAGGATATCAGTTGTCCGAATGTTACGATTTTAAAATGTAAGATCATGAACGATCATATTTTGTAATGATAATAATTGTTTAATGATTATAACATTAAAGACCCATTGAACAATAGTAAAATGATCATGTTATAGGTATAAATAAGTGATTTTAGCTTGTGCTAATCATCAGATTATTATCCTAAGCTTTCTTTCAATCATTTTGAGCATTCTTAGTATTTTTGTGTGACTGGTATATGAGATATTTGATGCATTTATTAAGTATTGTGAGAGCCTCTTTTTTACACCAAAACGTCTTGAGTAAAACATCTTAAGTGTAATTTTTAGTAAGGTTGTGTGGTTGTTCTTAAACCTTACGAAAAGAATGAGAGAAGGTTATTCTTGATTAGTAAAAATGAGCTTGTAATCCTAACATTGTAATTATGACTACTTGAATAAAATCATCTAAAAAAGATGTGTTAGGAACTAGGTATGAGTAAGTGGATCACTCCAAACTAGTATAAATCAATGGTGTATTTCTTCTCTATACTTTTTTAATTTTTATGCACTTATTTACTTTATCTATTTAATTTGATAACATTATTTAACTTCTGCATTTGATAAATTTATTTTGTTCATCTTGAAAGAAATTTTATCACCTAATTCACCCTTCTTAGGTCTCATATAGGCCTAATAAAAGATGTTTATGTTAATTAGCCATTTGGTTTTGAATAGCATGATGCATCTAACCATGTATACAAACTTTCAAAAGCCTCATTAGTTTAAAAAAAGTCCTTAGAACTTGGTACGAAATGTTAAGTGCATTTCTCTTGCAAAATGGTTTTTCTTAGTAAAAATTGTATACAACCCTCTTCATCAAGAAGCATAATGATTGTTCAAATCCATGTTGATGGCATTATTTTTAATGCAACTAATAAAAACTTGTGTAAGGAATTTTGCAAGTGTATGAGTAAGAAATTTGAAATGAACTTGATGGGAGAACTCAACTCATTTCTTTGCTTGAAAATTAAGCAACTGAAGTAATGAATTTTTATTAACAAAGCCAAGTATACTATGAAGTTACTCAAAATATTTGGAATGGACCAAGCAAAGCCATTAGGAATACCTATGAGCATCACAAATAAGTTAAACAAAGATGAAGAAGGAAAACCCATAAGTGCTAAGTTATATAGAGGTATGATAAGTAGTTTATTTTACCTTATCATAAGTGGAACTGACATTATATTTAGTGTATATTTATATATTAGGTTTCAATCTATGCTTAGAGAGCCACATTTTTTAGTGGTTAAGAATTTACTTAGATATTTATGTAAGACATCATTTTTATGATTTTTGTATCTAAAGAATGCATTCATAGAGTTAGTTATCTACTTTGTTGCTGATTATACCATTAGTCATTTAGATAAAAAGAGTACGTTCGACACTTGCTTTAGCTAATGTATTATATCATAGATTAGTAAAAAGAAAAATTAAGTAGTTTTGTCAACTGCAGAAGCGGAATATGTAATAGTTGATAGTTATTATGCACAAGTATTTTGGATTAGGCAATAACTTAAAATTTTATGACATGGACCTTAATACACCTAGTGCCATATACCTAACCAATAATCTAATTTAACATCTTTAGGGCCAAGAAAATAGTGATAAGGAATCACATTATTATAGATTGTGTGCTAAATGGTGATACTGAATCAGAATTTGTCAATACTTGGTAAGTCGTCGTGAACTCCCAACTAATAAAATAACTAACTAAACCTAACTTTGTAGCTATGGCAAGTCAAGGTTGATCCCACAGAAAGCTAGGGTGTATTGATATTTCTAATATTGTAAAGAAAAATTAAAATAAAAAACCTTAGACACAAATAGAACTAACATAATTAAGACGCAATAAAAATAATAAAACGAATAAACGCAAGGCATAACACAATAAACAAACAACAATGACAAAGAAATGAGTCGAAGGTATTGTTGGTATTTCAGATAACTATTAATCCTTGAGTTTAGATAAAGTAGTGTTCTACCTATGGTACTAGCCTATAGGTTCGAAAAAGCTCTCAAACCCTCAGTTCCTTTAACTTAGTTAACTCTAACAATCTCTGGAAATGCCCCTATCTTCACTATAATCTAGATCAAGCTCTCTAGACTAGTTGGTTAGGTACTAAGGAATGACTAACTTTAGCCACTCATGCTCGGAAAGTGTAACCTAAAGATATGAAATCCTAGACTAGTTGGTTAAGTATCCAAGCAAAACCAACCAACCTATTGTTACTTTTTAGAAATTGACAAGGACAATTAAGTATCACATGCTCAATCATAGCGCCTAAATTAGGAAATTACCTAAAGGATGATCAATCCTAAATATAATACTTAATTCATATCATTTATCCAAAGTTCCAAACCAACCTAAGCTTAAAAACACCAAATCAATTCCAAATAAATTCTATTATCACAATTGATTATCCTTTATCCTTCCTATATCTTCAACCCTTTAAGAAACTAACCAAACATAATTACATTAAGCAAAACACAAATTAAATAAACATAAACCATCCTTAATTAAATTAAACTAAGGCTGAAAAATAAAAGACAACAAAGAAAAAAAAACAAATCAACACTAAAACTAACAAATACACATATTACTTAAACCAATAATTAATTAACTAAAACCTAATTCAACTAAACTTAAAATAAAGCTTTAAATAAAAATTTCAGAAAAATTAAATTGAACAAAAACTAAAATTAAATGAATTAAAACCTAAGAACATGCATAAATTCACTTAAAACCCGAAGTTTAATTAACAAGAATCAAGAAAAATTAAAAACACAAGCTTAAACTAGTGGAATAAAGGCTCAAAATTAAAAACAACAAAGCTGGAAAATAGAATGTAAGCATTTCATTACATAAAATTCAAAGGTTCTAACATCACATTAAACCAAAAATTATGGAAAACATTAAACTAAGGCATTAAATGTAAGCATTCGGCCATGGGCATAAAACATAAGAAAAAAATAACAATCGGCTAACAAAGCAAACAAAATGAAAAAAAAAGACTAATCTATAAGTTAATGGAAGACGCCATAATATTTAACCAAGAAAGAAATCAAAGTGAAAAAAGTTTATGCTAATGGAAGGTGTAACCGAAATTGTTGACTAAGGAGAGGTCCAAGGTTTGTGCAACCGACTTCTCTAAGCTTGATGTTCTCCACTCTCCTAAGTGCAGCTAAAATCTTTTTCTAAAGAGACAAGGTGCAACTGACTTCTTTGACTATGGAGAATAAGAGTTGTCTTTCTTGAATTTGGCTCCCTTCCCCCTTTTGCAGCCAACATGTTGCTTTCTTTTTATTCACTTAAGGCTGTATGTGTTCTTTTTGCCAAATCCAAAACACTGCTGTCTGACCTCTCTCTTTATTTCCGTTTTAATGAGTAAGGAAGGCTCCACCAAGCTAAAAAACATTGATTTGTTAGAGCAAAGAAAGGTTGACCAAGCTACTGCATTTTTACAAGGGAAGAGCTCCAAAATGCTGTCATTTAGTTCACTCTTAAAGTGCTCCAAATGGCTGTCATTTGGACAGGTTTATTCATGCATTATTTGCCTCCTCTGTGTTCTTGTGAAGTGCCAATTTGATGGAATAATTCCAGCCTATTTTTACTTTTTTACTTTTTATTTTCTTTGATTTTAAGCTGAAAAATCCTTTGAATTTATGCTCTAATTACTTCCAATTCTTCATGCTTTCATCCAAATTTTGTATTCCTTCATTAAATCTACATGTAACATTAATAGGAACACAATATGAGTAATTTAACACAAAAATAAGAGTGAATTTAAATGAAATAGCTTATAAAAATATAACAAAATTCATTCATACCAATACTCAATACTAATTAGCTGATATTTTTGCTAAACTAATGAATAAAGATATGTTTTACAAAATTAGTAAAGAATTAGGCATAATTGATGTTAAGTCATGTTGACAATTTTGTAAAATTTGTATTTTGGTTGACATTTTCATCAATTATTTAATAACATTGGGTTTTATTAGCTATTGGTATCAATTTTAACTTTTGGTAACAATTGGTATTAATATGTGGTATCTTTTAAATATTTTTTGTTGGTGTTAAGAAAGGGGATAAGTGTGTGTGATATTAAATGTTTTATATAGAGGGAGTTGTTATTTGAACTATACTTGTGATGTGTGAATTTTTTTGCTTTTATCCTTATTCATGCTTTTATCCTTAAAATACATTGATGCACATATTTAGAGAGAGTTTTATTATTAACGCATGAATTAAGGGAGAGTGTGTTTTATATGATGAATATATGTGATTTTTACATTTGGATTTATGAAGAACTTCAAAATTTTGATTTAATAATGATAGGTTTATATGTGTTTTGGCTCTTTAATATCATATATTTTGTCATTATAAAAAAAGAGGATATTATTGACATAAGGGAGGTTCTAATCTTAGTTTTGATGATAACAAAACATGATGATTATTATTAATTTGCTTATGGTGAAAGGTTTAAAAGATAGGGTGATAAGTGTGTTTTCGTACTATGTTTCTAAGTTGTTTTTAGGTGTTTTAGGTATTGTTTGTGTGTTTTAATCTTAGTTAGCATGAACTTTTGCATCCCTTTTCATTATCTTTTAGGTTTTTAATTTTTTTTGGTATTGCTTAGTGTTTGAGGGCAAAATATGAACTTATTTGAAATATGAACTTATTTGAAGGATAGGTTGATGCACTTTGATATTTGGAATTGTAAGTAACAAATGAGACCTAAAATC
>JAOXYD010123062.1:0-11156 GCA_028565735.1 Pinacopodium congolense | reverse complement strand
ACTTGGCCTTAGGTGTTTAAAGTGTTTTAATTCCGCAATAAGTTTTAAACACCCAATTCACCCCCCTCTTGGGTGTCGTAGGGCTAACAAAATTAATTTCATAATTGATATTGAATATAAGGTGTTACTTTTTACTAATTGTGTGCTTGCATGTGATAAAAATGTTTTTGTTATGATAAAGTTGTGATATGTAAGCTATATCAAATACATTAACTTGTAGTTTTTTTTTACTCCATTAGTTTTCAACTCTTGATTATTATTATTATTTGAAGTGAAGTGTCTAAGTCATTAAACTTAGGAAGTAACAATTCAAGTGTTAGAGTATTTGATAATGCCCATTTGATAAATAGTTTAAGCATCTATCCATAGTTAAAATCTAAGTTTGACGGTGTTTTCTATATTAATTTGATGAATTATTGGTTAAATTTTGGAAAAAGATGTTGTTGATGATGATTTTGGTGAGTTATGGAACCTAAGGAGGAGATAGAACATCAAGTTAGTGAATTTCACACTTTTTCTTATGACCATGGCACAAACCCTAGAGGATTTCTAAATAAAACGTCAAGAGAAAAGAAAAGATAGAGATTTTAGTACTGCCATGATCTATGCTATAGGATAGTTAAGCCCAATCCTATTTAAGTGAAAAATTAGGTTTTATTCAATGCTTTTTGATCCATAGAAGCCTAAAACTGCGATTAAGAGACTAGAAGCCATTCATTAGATATCTTTACCTGATTTTGAAGCAATTTATAGGGGAAAAATCAATCCAAATATCAAGATTCAAAGATCAAGATTAACATAACTTCTTAATTTCAACCTTAATATAGGGAATTTTTCTTTGTATTTATTAATTATTTATTTAGTTTACTTTAGGTATTTATAAAATTAATCATTAATATTCGATATGTTAGATAATAAAGAGAAGGAGAATACTCATAGGTCATAAATAATCCTCATGAGATGATAATATAGAGTCACATTATTTATATTATATGTATGATATGTGCACTTTCCTATTTGTGGTATTAGTATTATTTGATTTGTCATTTTGTAATTTATTCTATTCAAAACTTATAGGTACACTATGATCACCTATCACCACTTTTATCATTTGATGCTTTTTGTGATCTTATTAGACACTAGACAATAAGACAATAAGTTCTTATTGTTGAAACTAGACAATAAGTTCTTCGCACTTACTAATTCGTTTCTTAGTAAAGTATTATCCTCTCTTAATTTATTCTCAGTACTATCCACATTCTTGAATTCTAGTTATTTATTTAAGGAATCATGCTCCTCTATCAATTTTACATACCACTAATCAACAAATTCTTTGATCTTAACTCATTTCTAAGTTCCTCATTTTCAAACTGGCATGCATTTAATAAATTCAAGGTTTCTTTATACTTAGAAGAATATATTACCTCTAGTTCTTATACTTACTGAATCTTTACCATTAAAGAACACTAAGAATATAACCACCAATAAAATAAGAATGCAAATCACGAGGCTTTGATTCAAAGTTTGGAGAATCAAGTGAGCCAATTTGCTAACTTGATGATGAAGAGGATGATAGATACATTACTAAGAACCGTAGAAGCTAACTTAAGAGAGCAAGTCAAGGAAAATTCCTTTAGAAGTGGAAAAGGATTACAAAATGTTAAAGAAAAGTGTTTGTTAGTTTTAGCTACACTGTAAGTATACAGGTTGTAACTTACAGTATAATTGATATCGATCCCACGAGGATTGATTCTGGACACCTAATAATTTGAATTGAACTTTTTTAAAGGTAAAATAAAAGTATAGAAGCTAAAAATGTAAACTAAACTAACGAAAGTTGAATGAATGTAATCGCAAAAGGGAGCATAACACAGAAGATATTCAATAATGGAGACTTAAGGGTTGTTTTATCCTTGCTTATCTTTCTTTTACCCTATTAATTTAATTGTGTTCAATCCTTGATATCTAATAGTTGATTACACTCTCTCAAGATCTAACCAATTAATCCCAATTGAACTACTTAAAAGTTGAATTGTAACCTCTCTGTTCACAACAGTATGCCTAAACAATGCAATTGGATTTGAAGAAATCCTAAGGAAAATTAATAAATAATTAAGATCTCTTTCAATTACCCATTAATCAGTTAATAAGGTCCATTAAGCTACCAGCTCTCATTGCTCATCCTAACTCAAATAAATCAAAACAATCTCTCAATTCAAAGTCATTCTAAGATTAACAATTAACACAAACAACTATGTATTAAATGAATATATCAAAAGTTGGATAAACAATTCAAGGACAATCCCTAAAATAGATTTAGCAATCCATGGTCATGTTCAAACAAAGAGTATTAAACTTAAACATCAAAAGAAAAGTAAAAAAAAAGAAGATGAACTAGTGAAGTTGATGAAGCCTCCTGTTTAGGAAAATCTCAACAGCCCTTGTTGAATCTTGATTGTCTTCCTTCTTCTTGAGTTTCCACAAGTTTTTCCTCTTCCAAAACCCTTTATTTTTGTCTGGGATGTTTCCTAGGGTCAGAAGTGTGGCTGATAGGGTTCCTCAGATCTTATTATGTCCAAAAAAATTATAAAATATGTTTGGAAAAATTTTTGCCACATCATCTTGCCACATTAGATTTTTTATCTTTGACCTCTGCTAAATATTTTTGCTATATCTTTGTATACAGGCGTCCAAATATTATAAAATTTGATATGTAGTCTCCTCATAGGTTGGCTAGCACCCTGTAAAATTTCATAGAAATCATAGCTTTTTAAGAGCACTTAATGCATCACCAAAGTTATAGTATAAAAATTGCTACTAGTTTGGGCATCATTTGTTACCTACACATCCAAACATCAAATTGCATCAACCCCTTCCTCAAATAAGTTCATATTTTTCTCTCAAACACTAAAAGATAAAAAAAAATAAAAAAACCTAAAATATAATGAAAGGGATGGAAAAGTTCCTACTAACTCAATTTAAAGAATATAAATAATACTTAAATCACCTTTAAAAAGACCTAGAAACATAGTCTGAAAACAATGTTGTAGAGAAGGAATGTCGCAAGTTATTTACGGATCTAAAAGTCAAACTAGTAAGACATATAATAGCATTTCCCGAAAGATTCAAAAGTAAGCAATGGAAAATAGTTTGGTAATTCTTTGGAGATTTTTGAATATTTGCATATCAATATTCCATTTACAGAGGTGTTATCATAGATTCCCTCAAATGCATAGTGTCTTTAAGAGATTTTGTCTCATAAGAGAAGATTAGAAGAGTATGATAATATGAAGTTGAATGAAGGGTTCTCGATGATATTGTTGAAAAAGTTATTATCAAAATTAAAAGATCCAAGGAGTTTAACTATCCTTTGTATCATTATTACCTTACAAATGGATAGAGTTTTAAAGGATTTAGGGATAAGTATTAATCTAATCCCTTATAATTTATAGATTCTTTGATCACATATGTGAGGGGAATCATCAAAGTATATAAATTTATTTTTTCGTAGATTCCTAGTATTGGAAATGGAAAAGAATAAATTTATTTTTCATAGATTCCATAGTGTTAGAAATTGAAGAGAATTCTAACATTCTGATCATTTTTGGAAGACCATTAATAGCTATTGTAGGAATTATTGTGGATTTTCAAGATGAGGTAGTGGTCTTTAATTTGTTTAGTGTAACGAAATCTTTCTTCTACATGTTTTTCTTTTCATCATATTCAAAATTATTATTTTTAATTCTATTGATGTTACTTGTATAGATATGATGGGAACAGTCTTGAAAAGCTCAGTTGGTATTGATAAGGAGAAGGAAAAAGTTTTTAAAGTGCATAAATAGCTTAAGAAGAGTATGAAACATGTAAATTTTCTTATTTAAGAAGGAAAATAAGAACTTATAATAGGAGTGATGCAAGCGGTTGATGGAGGAAGAGATGAACTCTAGCTACCTTATTGACTAGCTAATATTGGAGTCAAACTAAAGGCTCTAAAAAAGTGATTATTGAGAAGAAACTTAATAGTTTAATTTAGTTTCCTTTTCAAATTATTTTGTTTTGTTTTTATGATTTTAAAAGTGTGCAATTATATTATTTCAGGTGATCTTAAGTTTGATCAAAATTAGGAGTTGTGATAAGTGCAAATTATGTTAAGAAAAAAAACCATGATAGAAAACAATGTCATTTTACTAACATCTAAGCCTCATTTAAGGTTATGGGTGAAGAGGGTCTTCTTTATATGACAACAATGGTATTTTAGGTTTTGAATCCTAATATGTCCTCCATATTTCTCCTCATTATTATTTCACACTTATTTTCCTCCTTATTCATTGCTAATCATTCATTATTTTTCTAGTTCCTTGTTATTGCTATTATGTTTCATTGTTCTTTTCATTTCCACTGCATTAGACATTACCATTCATCACTTATTACTTGTCATTCCATTAGTGTCACATTATATTTTTTTCCTCATTTTGGAAGGTCTCCATTTTCATCTTTTTTTATAGTTTTCTTATTAGGATTTTAGCTATTTTTAGTAGAGATCTATGTTCTTTTCATCCAAGTGTTTTTTTTTTTACAATTTTAAACCTCTAGAAAGAGATTATCAATGACACATTACAATGAAATTGAAGAATATATGATAAGTGTGTTTTATTCTATGTTTCTAGGGAGTTTCTAGATGTTTTAAGTGCTTTTTGGGAGTTTTAACCTTAGTTAGCTTAATCTTTTGAATATTTTTCATTATTTTTTCGATATTTAATTGTTTCTTTGTATTATTTAGTGTTTGAGTGCAAATTCTTAGCTTATTTTACACTTTTAAATACAATTCTATATAGGATATCATTAAAATCACCTATAAGTAGCCAATGTCCTTGAATATATTCATTGAGCCTGCATAAAACTTCCACAACTAGTGTCTCTGAAACTTTAAGTTAGAAGCATGATATAAAAATTTTAATGTTATTGTGAAGTAATGTAACTTTAGCATCCATAGCTTGATCACAATCCCACATAACTCTTACCATTACTTCCTTATTATTTATAGCCATAATTATCCTCTTATAACAATGGTATTGGTGATTAGAAAGGATTTTCCAAATACATACATAGTACTTTGAAGCTTAACATTTCTCCAGGGATACTTTAAATTCCAAAATTACCATCAGCATTGACTCGATTTCTAGAACAAAATATTTTAATAGCTAATGTTATTTAGGGAAATTTAAGCCCCTAATATTACATACTATGATTTTCATATGGTTGGAGAGTAGCTTTTATATCCCCTTAATCTATTACTTCTAGTTTTCCTACCCATTATTGGTTTAAAATCTTCCTCCTTTTGCACTTTATTTCAAAGGTTGCACAGAATTATTATCATTTTCTTAAAATTCCTCTTCAATTTTTTGGGATTAGCCATCTTGGGACCACTTAGTTCTTTAATTTGGTGTTCCTAGGAATTGTCCTCTAAAGCTTGACGATTTCTATTTTCTTTCTCTTGGCCTCATCAACTTTTAGTTTCTCAATTGAGAAGGGAAATTTCTCAGCCATTAAAGATGCTTTCAGTTTCTTGGCTGAGAGTATCATGACCTAAATTATAACTAATGCTCTCTCATAATCCATCTCTACAAAGTTATAATTTGGGTTATTAGAATGATTCAACAAATTAAGTTCCACCATGTTTTGTATATTTCATGCACTTTATGTGAGCTCATCTTACGAGCTTAATATCAGTTTAATTGTTGAACTAATTGCATCTGCAATCAGCGCAACATCTGTAGATTAGGGCTTAGTTCTTTATTGGCTATTCTTTTTGCTCCTTTACTCCTGTTAACTCTTCATAATCATCTCTTTCAAACCTCCTTCCGTTGCTTTGTTTAGTGAATCAATGGCTTCTATTAGTACAAGACTTGGATAGAGTCTTCAAATAGGGAATCATTCTCTCCCAACTTCATTAATGGTATAGTGTTTGGTATCTTTTTTACCATATTACATTTTTAACAAAAAGTCTAGCACAACCAATTCTCTGCTTAGAGCAATGTTCTGAACCTTGCCAATTGATTTATTAATGTAACTAGCCAGGTGACTTAATACCATAATAGACCAATATTCCAATGGAACTTTAAGAAAGTATATCTATATTGGATTCCCATGTTTCACTTTATCTAGAGATGTACCTAGTAATTAGAATTTAAATAATATTAGTAGATTTCTATTGTACAGAATCCCATTCTTTAAAATATCTCTTGTGCACGCCTTTAATGAGAAGTTAAACAATATTGATAAGTTTTGACTTCATTGCATATTTATATCTATTTCATGCCAAATTTATGTGCAATTTCTTCCATTTTATTTCTAAAGTGATTAATTATGTTTATAAATATTGTACAATGTAGATGGAAGCCAAAAAGAGGAGAAAAGATCGAAAAATCATTATAAATGTCAATCTATAGGACTAAAATGATGAACTCAATAGGCTACCGATATGCTCATCCAGACCACCATTTTGCTTTTAATGCAGAGGATTTTAACGGCGGCTTCATAATCTGTAGTAGTACTCTTTTTGAATGTCATTATGATACCTGTAAACATATTTGTAGCTGGATCTCCCATCTTACTGGCTAAAACTTGTGCAATTTGCTTACCACTTGTAGCCCACAAAATACTGAGAGCTAGAATCCCAAAACAAGAAGAAAAAGAAAGAGGAAACACGCTTTTTAGATCAAATTTCAGACTCTCAAATTTTATGGCTTTTAACTAATGTTCTTCATCTTTTCTAATTTTCTTTGTAGATTTAAGTTGTTTTTGTAGATTGTAAAGACTCAATCATGTGTCTTAGAGTTGCAAACATATTTGTATCTCCATTTAGAGTATACTAAACCTATCTTTTGTATTGAAAACTCTTGAGCTTATATATTCAATAACATAAGTTATATGATTGATATTCTTTCTTTCTTGATTCAAATGAGTGGATAAGTTGTATTTTGGTTGAGGAATGGTTGTTAGATGAATTGAATGCATGAATAATTAAATCTTTTCTTAAATGAATCATCGGAGATTAAGAAGATAAATGGTGAAAAGAAAAGTACAAGTCTAATGATCCATTGGAAAATCAATAAGTAACTTCATTTTAATCAATACAGGACCAATGATTGGTTAAGCTTGAGGGAAATAATTTGAAAATATAAAATTTTTAATTTCATCTTCTTACACTTTAAGCCTTCTTTTGGTTGATTTAATAGTGGACCAAACCTTAAACTTCAAAAGTAAGAAAAAAAGGCATTAATTTAATCATAACCTTGCCTTGATTTAGAGAAGTTACCCTAAGACGAGCCCTTTAATCCCTTATTAATCCATTAAGATCTTTGAAAACTATTTCCTTGACCATATGAGCCATTAAGAAACCTTAATCTTCAAAGTTAGTCTTTTGTCCAAAATTAGAAGCTTTTAGTTTAGTTTGGTAAATTTAGTTAAATTAATCACTCAATTCAATTTCCTTAGATAGTTGTGATCCATTTTCTTCATTATTGGTTGGTTTTGTGATCTCTATGGGACGATAACTTGGCTTTAAAAGACTCATACTATTACTTATGATTAGTATACTTACCAGTTAGTTGGTTTTAACTTTATTTTAAGAAAAAAAATGTTTAATTAATGAATTTGGTAATTTAATCTTAATATAAACCAACGCAATAAACATCAGGTCCTTTTCATTCAAAAACACTTTGGTTAATCCCCTATTCATCCATGATTTGAGAAAAAGTTGTCAATAATAAGAAATGGAGGCCTCTTGCTTAGGAAAATTCCAAATAAAGTAGTATTCCACTCTTTTTCACCCAACTTTAAAACTTTAATCGGTAAAACCACAATTGTTTGCTCTTATAAGCTTTTTTAAGGGAAATAAGACAATGACTTATTACTCTTTTGACCTACCATCTACTTCCTATTGAGTTGAGGAATAATTGGTTTCTTAAGATCTTTTCCTGTAAGTGGAATGGAACCTTATAGAGTTTCTAAAGGAGCAAATGGAAAATGGTGAAAGAGTTCTAAGTTGTTCAGAATGATATCTAGCACAAAAACTCATTATAGAAAAAGGGAAGGCAAAGTTAAAGAAAACAAGCTGGCTTTTGAAAATTCATTGCCTTAAATAGTAACGTTTTAAAGTAAGAACATTAGAAGGACTAAATTTCCCTTAAGAAGCAAGTGGAAAAGCTACAAATGATGAAGAAAATACGAAGTATGCAGAAGGTGGTTATACAAGAAAAAAAAGAAAAGAATGCAATGGGAAAGAACAACAAATAAAATGTTGCTGAGCAAAGAAGGATGAGGGAATGACCACTAATTCCTATGATGCAATCACGATAGAATGGAAAAGATTCTTGTAAGTCTAGAAAGAGTTAAGAGAATCTCTCTCGTTATACAATTGTAAATTTTAAATTTATTCCTCACATCAATCAAGATTTCTTAGAATTTATTTATTAGTCTTAATATTAAGCATTTCTTCTTAGAATCTGTGTATTGGTTTCAACACCATTCGCATTCTGTTTTCATACACCATTAGCCTATATAGGACTATCTAGTTTTATATTTTACGTCTTTTCTTTTCATTCTTTATTAATATATTAAAGGCTATAATTTTTTTATAATTTCTTTTTATGTATTTCTTTTCTTAGTGTATTAGACTACTAGATGATATTGAATGTCAATAATTTAACTTTATACATTTCCTTTTCCTACTTCATCGACTTATTGTTGGCTATTTAAGATTGATCATTTATTTTTATGTGTTAATTTTATTTGCACCAATGATCTATTATAGATTATCCAGTAATAATTATTTATTTGTTATGTTTTTTTTTCTTTTCCTTACTTCATTAACCTATTGGAGCATATTTAAAGTTAAATATTTATTTATATAAATTTATTTTTCCTATAAAATAACTTTTAGGAATCAATAATTTTTTTTCATTCTTTTATTTTTTTCTACTTAATCAAACAGCTAAAGGCTATTTAAAATCTATCATTTCAATTTACAAGTTTACTTTTTACACTTCATTAACCTATTGAATGTTATCTATAAGCAATCATTTATTTTTTCTGAAATTCTTTAACTTCGTAAAGGTTATCAAGTATCAATAATTTATTTAGATGCATTTTTTCCTGCCTAATTAGCCTTTTAGAGACTATCAAGTGTCATTCATTTTCACACATAAACTTTCCACCACCATCAATCGAGAAGATATCTAATGTTGATTATTAATTATATGTGTTTCATTTCTCACTTTACCAACCTACTAAGGACTAGCTAATATTGGATAGAGGCTATCTAGTACCGATCATTTATTTTCACAACTTACTCTTCGTGCACTCTTTATCCACTAAAGACTCTCTAATATCAATTAGTTTTTGCACACATGTATTTTTCTAATTTGTTCGATATATTAGAGATTCTCATGTTGATCATTTGCTTTTCCCCATTTTATCTACTTACACACATGTCACCAATTGACATTTTTTTTACCTCTCATTGATTTACTCTCAAATTTATAAAATGACTCATTTTTATCTTTTACTAATTAATCTTTTAAATGAATAGAAACTTATCTAGGTTTGTATATGTCCAAATTTCGCTTTGTAAGTTTAATACCTAAGCACTTATATAGGTCTTTTATCCCATTCAAGTTTTAGATTAATTCATTTCAAGGCTTAAAAATTAAATACCTAAACATCTCTTTAGGGATTTCAATTTAAACACTAGACACATTTCTAGTTTTATAAATTAAATACCTAGACATCTCTTTAGGTCTCTTATCAAAATTTTCAATTCAAACCCTAGATACATCTACAAGTTTGTGAATTAAAGAATGAAGCACCACTTTGGATCTCAAATATGAATTTTTTATTCAAACCTTAAATACATCTCTTGGTCTGCAGTTAAGTATCTAGATATATCTCTAGATACCTTATGCCTTTTAATTTTCAATTCAAATCCTAGATACTTTCTAAGTTAACATATTAAACACTTATCCACATTTTTAAGTCTTTAATCTTAAGATTGAGAACACTACAAACTTCTTTAGGATCGTAATAGGATTGAATTATCTTATATTTTCTTATACATTTTAATGTCATTTCAATCCCATTATTTATATTTCAATGCTTATTTTGTTTTCTATTTTATTTTGGATGTCAATTTTATTAATGAACACAAAAACATATTGAAAATAAGAAGTTTAGAAGAAGTTTGACAAAATTGAAGCAAAAGACTTTCATTAAAGAGACGATGCAAATTACAAAGGATATGAGGCTTAAGCATGGCAATAGTCACCTTCTATAATTAGGAAAAACACGCATTCCAAGGTGGCATAAATAGTGATTATAGCCTTATAAGTCTTGGAGGCATGGAGACATTCCTAGAGAGATGCTTTTCTGGATAAAGCTTCAACAAAGAATAAAATAATCGTCAACAAGATAAGTTCCTCCATATAATTTGGTCAAAGATTAATTTGGGCTAGGCTTCAAGGGAAGGCACAAAACAATGGTCAATAATGGTAAAAAAAAATTCAATACATACCAGGAGAGAGTTCCATAAGGAAAGCTTCATAAAATATGACCACTCCATTAAAAAGAAAAAGCACAAAACCCTAAAGCCTACATATATATATATAGTGGACTTCATGCTCAAAAAGAGAGAGCTCCATTTTCATCCTTTCTCTTGTATTTTTCATTTCTTATGTTATTTTTCTCTTCATTTCTTGTTTTAGTCTTTAAATATTAGCATTTAATTATTTTTGTTGAACCTTAGTTATTTATATTTGTTAATGGAATGCTTTGTTTTTGTTAATTTTAGTTTTGTTCTTAATTTTCTAGCTTTGGGTTTGTTATTTTCTTGTGATTTATTTAATTTTTCAGCATTTTATTTTTTATTTATTTTAATATGTTATTTGTTTATTTAATTATTATTTTAATTATTTTCATAATGTTTAGTTAGTTTAATATTGGGTTAGAAGATATTAATGGGATTTTAGTTTAATAATTGTGAGAACGAACTAGGAATTTGATTGGGCCTTGTGATTTAGGATAGGATTGAATTGGAATTCAGGTAAAAATGTCATGAATTAGGAATTAATGGTTAGGATTTGCCATCTTAGGTATAATTT
>JAOXYD010123021.1:0-11157 GCA_028565735.1 Pinacopodium congolense | reverse complement strand
CCTCATCTATTCCATTCCTACAGAATAGTTATTCCATTCCCCCTCTATTCCATTCTGCAAACCAAACGTACCATTAGTACTTAGATCTACTTTACCATATCTTCTAGCTTATCACTTAAATCCCATAGAAAATGAAGAGTTGAAGAAACAAGTAGAAGAATTGCTCAAAAAGGGATTTATTTAAGAAAGTCTTAGTTAATGTACAATTCCAGCATTATTGACTCTAAAAAAGATGGAATTTGGCGAATGTGCATTGATTGTCAGGAGATAAAACAAGATTACTATAAGATACAGGTTTCTAATTCCACACCTTAATGACATATTAGACGAGTTAGGTGGAGCCACAATATTTATCAAGATAGATTTGCGAAGTGGATACCATCAAATTAGAATTAAACTAGAGGATGAATGGAAAATAGCTTGCAGGACTAAAGAAGGGCTTTATGAATGGTTGGTAGTGCCATTTGGACTTATAAATGCACTTACCACTTTTATGAGAGTGATGAATCAAGTATTTAGGAAATTTTTTGGTAGATTCTTAGTGGTATATTTTGATGACATATTAATATATAGTAAGACTAAAGAAGACTACTTATTACATCTTTAACAAGTCTTAAGAGTTTTGAAGCAAGAAAAACTTTATGTTAACTTTAAGAAGTACCCTTTTATGCAATCAAGAGTTGTATTTTTGGGGTTTATTATATCTTAATGAGGAGTAGAGATAGATCCCAAAAAGATCAAAGCTATACGTAATTGGCCCACTCAAAAGTATATACATGAGGCACAAAGTTTCATGTCCTAACAACATTCTATAGGTAGTTTTTTCATAATTTCAGTACTATAATGGCACTTATAACTAATTGTGCGAAGAAATGACAGTTTATTTGGACAAAGGAAGCAACTAAAGCCTTTGAAGAAATTAGGAAAAAGATGACCAAATCACTTATTTTTCAACTGCCAGTTTTTTCTAAGGTATTTGAAGTTGCTTATGATACATCTCATGTGGAAATTATAGGCATAATCAGCCAAGAAGGACATTTGATTGCTTACTTTAGTAAGAAGTGAAGAGAAATAAAGGTATTCTACCTATAATAAGAAATTCTATATAGTGGTGCGATTTCTTTACAATTTGTGACATTATCTCTTATATAAGGAGTTTATTCTATATTCATATCATGAATCTCTCAAAAATTTCAAGTCTTAGAAAAACTTGAACAGAAGACACATTATATAGAATGAATTTTTGGAGAAATTTAACTTTGTAATTAAACATCGGATAGGCTTAGAAAATAAGACTACAGATGTATTGAGTAGAAAGATCCATTTGCTTAACACACTAGTAATCAAAGTTATAGGGTTTGAAGAAATAATAAGAGAATATGCTTCAGATCGACATTTTTGGATAATTTATTCAAAAATTACAACTAAAACAAGGGACAAAAACTTTCCTTTTGTAATCTATGATGAATATCTTTTCAAGAGAAATCAACTTTGCCGACCTACAACTTTTGTAAAGAAGTATGTAATTTATGAATTACATGAAGGAGGGGCAACAAGTCATTTTGAAAGAGATAAAACCATAATAATGGTTGAAGATCGCTTTTATTGGCCTTCTTTAAATCGAGATGTGTCTAAGGTGATGCGACAATGTCTAACATGTCGATTAGCTAAAGAAAAGAAGCAAAATTCTAGACTATATATATCATTGCCTTTTCCACATAAACTATAATAAGACATAAGTGTGGATTTTATCTTGAGAATTCCTAAGTCTATAAGAGGGTATAATATTATTTTTGTAGTGGTGGATAGATTCTCAAATATGAGTCATTTTATCCCTTATCCTAAGACCTATGATGTTGTCTACATTGCTAAACTCTTTTTTAAACAGGTTGTACATCTTCATAAGTTACCTTTAACCATAATTTCTAAATATGTGAATTTTATGAGTTATTTATGGAGAATTCTATGGAAAATATTAAATACTAAGCTTCAACTTTAAAGTTCTTTCCATCCTTAAATTAATAGACAAACAGAAGTGACAAATAGGAGCTTGAGAGACTTATTAAAGATGCCTTGTCGGAGATAATATGCATAATTATGACCTAATTCTTCCTATGATAGAATTTCCATACAACAATTCTATAAATAGGTCAATTGGTAAAAGTCCTTTTGAGATAGTTTCGAGAATTTAGCCAAGGAAATCTATAGATTTGGTACCTTTACCACAAACAGCACGAAATAATATCGAAGCTGAAAGTTTTGCACAACACATGAGAGATATCTTTGATGAGGTATGATGGAAGAAAACAACTAACAACTTGATTTATAAGGAACATGATAATAAACATCATTGAATGGTGGAATTAGATGAAGGAGATATAGTGATGGTACGGATTTATCCAGAGCTATTTCCAAAGGAAAAATATAAAAAACTTCATTCAAGGAGTATTAAACCGTATAAGATCCTCAAGAAGATAAGCGTTAATACTTATGTTTTGGAGTTACCAAATATATAATAAATTTCATTCAAAGAGTGCTAAACCTTATAAGATCCTCAAGAAGATAAGTGCTACTGCTTATATTTTGGAATTACAAAGTGATATGGGAATTAGTCTTATCTTTAATGTGGTAGACTTAATTATTTATCATAGGCATGACGAGACATAATTTCCTACTACCGTCGTGAAAATTTCGGCCATTCCTCATCTTAAAGAGGAGATTAAAATATTCTTGATGAACAAATTGTAACGATAAGTTCTAGTGGATATCAACAATTTCATGTTAAGTGGAAAGGAAGGCCAATTTCTAATAGTACTAAATTTCATAATCTAAATTTTAGAAGTTGAATCTAGGCTTATATGAACATTATTTGTCACATTCAATGTCAAGGACGACTTCAAACAAGTTAAGGAGAAATGATACAAAAGAGTTTAAAGTTTACAAAGAAATAAAAGGGGACATGTTACTAAACAATAAGTGTTAATTTGGTGGGATGAAGATTAAGAGTTGAATTAATAGCAAAGACAAAGGGTTGAAGTTTGTTTGTGTTAGGATTCCTTGTTTGAAAAGGACCTTAGAAACGTTATTCTTGTTAGATAAGGACTTTTGATGTATTACTTATTTTAGAATAAGGAGATCCTATTATAATAGGATTCAAGTTTAAAATTTAGTTAGGAAACTTTTTACTATTGGAATAAGGATTTTATGGATTTTTTTCTCTAAATATGCATATAATCAACCTTCAATAAGAAGATCCATAACTTTTTTTCTCTAAACTTGAGTTTTCTTTTGAAGGTGTGATACTTTCTTCTAAAAGTGATTTTTAGACCTATGAGTGATTCTTAGTTTTGTACCCATTATTTATTCATCTAGTTTGAAATTCCAGCAACCCTAAACCTTAAATTTCAACCTAATTCCAACAACCCTAAAACTCTAAATTCTAACATAAAGTTCCAGCAATTAAACCCTAAATTTCTAACTATCATAAACTTGGACTTTTGACAACTTACCTTGAACTTCAAACCTAAAATTTGATTTTTTAGCAACCTAATAATACCCAACAGCCCCAATTTTCCTATTCCTTAAGAATTTAGCCCTAATTTGTTATTTCTTTTATTCGTCCAACATCACCGCTCTTATTAGATGCACATAATGAATCGGTGACAAAAATAAATGGCAAAAAGTATCATATGAATTCTAACATTTTCATCTATGTTTAGGTCAAATTTTAATATTTTAAAATATTAAAAAAGAATCCTAACATTTTAAAAATGTTTTAAAAGAACCTTAATGTTTTAAAAATGTTCAAAAATAAAATTGTATTAGAAGTTAAATCAGGATTCTTTTTAAAGCATTAGAGTTATTTTTTAATTCTTTTAAAATGTTAAGATTTGACCTGAACATTTTGAAACATTGGGGTCTGACCTAAATCTTAATAAAAACATTAGGGTTAGAATAATACTTTTTTCCAAAATAAATTAAGTTCTACATTATGTCATGTAGTATCATGGTCTTTAATCCACCACTCTTATTTTATGCACATAAGAAAAATATTTAGTAGGCTTTGGAACATATTATTCATTCTATAGTTGCCTTTTGTGTGTTACGACGTCATCTAATTATTGTTTGTAGCTTATTAGCTTATTACGTTATCATATCATTTTATTTATGTAGTGAAGGAGATGTACAATGTAATAAGAGGCTGTTATTTTAGTTGATGGTATTGTATATATTAACACGAGAATAGAGCATAATAGAGTAAAGAAAAATGGAGTACACAGGAATTTTTTTCCTTCTATTTGTGATGTTTTACATTCACTAAATCGGCCATGGTATCAGAGACATTGGAGCACTACAATCCTGGTACTCTTTGTTGATTGGATTATTCATTATACAGTTGCTTTATCACTCATGGAAGGTGTGATGGATGATGGTTGTGAAGCATATTCACAGCACATGCGTTCCAGACATGATGATGATTCCTTGTTATTACAAAGTTCTAATAATCCAAGTATGGTTTTTATAACCACATCTCTTACAAGCAAAAATTATTTGTCGTGGAGTAGGGCAGTGAAAATTGCTCTAGGAGCTAAAGATAAATTAGGTTTTATTACTGGCAAATGTATAAAACCTAGTCCAAAATCGTTAGAATATAATAGATGGATTCATGTAGATTGCATGGTTATTTCCTAGATATTGAATTCAATTTCAAAAGATATTATTGAGGCCTTTATCTATACAACATCGACAAGAAGGTTATGGATGGATCTTAAGGAGAAGTTTGGAGATTCAAAAGGATCCTTATTGTATCAACTACAATGGGACATTACTTCTATAACACAAGGGAACATGTTAGTAATGAAGTATTTTACCAAGGTCAAGCAATTATGGGATGAGTTATTGTAACTAATGCCTATACCACAATGGATTTGCAATCAATGTACTTATGGATTAGGTAAAATTACTACTGATCGATCCTCTTTTAATTAATTGATGCAATTTCTTATAGGTCTTAATGAAAGCTATAATAACATCCGGAATCAAATTTTAGTGATGGATCTATTGCCCAATGTAAACAAGGCATATTCCATAGTCTTTAGGGTGGAAAAGCAGCGTGATGTTAACATAGGTGTTTCTAAGAAGATTGAACATAATGTTATGTTGATCAAAGGTCATTGTGATAGAACTAGACATTTAAAAGATTTTTCTTTTAAACTTCACGGTTACCCATATTGGTATAAAGACTTACAAAACAGACGAAAGAAAGAGGTGGGTTCAAGCTCACAAAGAAAATAAATAGTTTATTCTATAGGGCCAAATACAGAAACCACACATGAAGTAGGTGGCAAAGCAAATTAAAGTGACACACTTATTGCAAATGTGGTTAAGCAAGAAGTTCTGAAACTAATGAAAGGAAAAGGCAAAGTTTCGGACATTACAGGTAATGTCTTTACTCAAGCCTTGACATTAGCTATGATTTGTCTTGATTCACTAAACCATGACACCTGGATAGTAGATTCCGAAACCTCCAATCATATATGCTTTTGGTTTGATTAATGTTTTAGTATATTTGTTTATGAAATTAGTTGAAAATTAGTGGATTAAATATGGAATTAAGGTCAGGACAATTAAAAAAAATGATGAAGTGTTGAAATCTTTGATGAAAAAGGAAAAACATATCGAAAGATGGAGGAAAAATGAGTTAGTGAGTGAAAGAGAGAGAAAGGAGAAGGAAATAAATAGAAAAGAAATTATGGGAAAAAAGAGAGAAGAAAGAAGTATGGAGAGAGAGAAACGTTAGAAAGGTAAGGAGAAAGGTTGAACTAATGTGTTGATTAATCTACAAAAACCATATAGAAATATTCTTGTTTATCCAGATAGAAATATTCTTGTTTATCTTATGAAGGCTTTTCATATTTCTGCTTTCAAGTTTAATTTGTTATTAGTCAGTAAATTAGCAGCTACAGCAAGTATCAAGTTCCATTTTCTTCCCTCTTAATACATCTTGCAAGACTTGAGGATTAGAGAAATCTTGGGAATTGATTGAATTTTCAAAGTTATGTATGTTTTGGATAGAAGATATTTTACTAAAGATGATATAATTTTGTCATCAGTTCTTATAGAAGCACCTATACAAATTAATACAATGCAATTTGTAGATTCTATAAATGCAATGTCTATTAGTTTTATATGGCATAAACGCCTAGGTCATAATTCATTCAATGATTTGAAACATATAAAGGTGATGATTCCTCTACATTTTGCGATGTGTGTCCTTTGGTTAAACAACATTATTTACCGTTTTCATTTAGTAAAATTCAAACTACAACAATTTTTCAGCTTATACATGTTGATGTTTGGAGACCATATAAGCATTACACTATATCAGAATGTCATTAGGTTTTAACAATGGTGGATGACTATAGTAGAGATACTTAGTTATTTTTGTTTCATTATAAAACACAGATTCCTACTCTTCTTTATTTATTTTGTAAGATGGTTGAAAATTAGTATCACACTTCTATCAAAATGTTCTATACAGACAATGGCACTAAATTTTGAATCATAACTGTCAAACACTCTTTGATCAATTGGGTAATTTGCATCAACATTCATGTGTCTACACTTCACAACAAAATGACATATTGAAAAGGAAACACAAGTACTTGATGCAAATTGCCAAAACTTTATTATTTCAATCATCTTTACCTAAGCAGTTTTGGGGTGATTCAATTTTGATAGCCATATATATCATCAATCGATTACCAACTCCTCTACTCTATTAGAAGACTCCATATGAAATCTCGTATGGTTAATCACTAAGTTATGAATCTTTGAAGACATTTGGCTATTTATAATTTGCTTCAAATACATCTATATATCAAGATAAATTTAACCAATATGCATTTCGATGTGTTTTTATTAGATATAATTTTGGACAAAAGACCTTTAAGTTATATTATCTTGATTTTTATACGGTTCTGGTCTCAAGGGATGTGATGTTTCATAAAGATCAGTTTCCTTACAAAGGTATTTTTGCTACTGAATCTACAGTTTATTTGCCGTTGGTTCTTAATTCCACTATATCTTCTCCATATTCTCATTTATCATCAATTTTTAGTGATGCAATTGTTCTTGTTGTTCCATCTCACAGCCGTGAATCTTTAGTGCCATCTCCTTCTCCTGCTCCTCCATTACGTAAGAGTACTAGATGCAATTCAAGACCAGCATGGGTGTAGAATTTTATTTGTCACTCTATAGCACATTCAAAATCTTTTCTTGATTCTATTTCTAATCATTTTGATTCATTTTGTATGCATACTAAGAATCAGTCTCATACTACTGCTCATGTTCAACCATCATACTACTCTTTTTTAACAAACTTGTCTAAAATTAAGGAACCAAATTCTTGTGCACAGGGCAAGGGATGATCCTAATTGGATTGAGGCTATGCAACATAAGCTTTCTACTTTTGAGATGAACCACATTTGGGACATTACTCGATTACTATCGAACAAGAAGACTATAGGATCCAGGTGGGTTTATAAAATTAAACTCAAACCAGATGGAACTATAAATAGATATAAGGCATGTTTAGTAGCTAAAGACTACAATCAAATAGAGGGTGTCAATTATCTTCAAAGTTTTTATCTTGTTGCTAAGACTATCACTATGAGGGTGTTATTTGCCGTTGCTTCTTCTCATTCTTAGCCTCTCTTCCAATTTGATATTAACAATGTGTTTCTTTATGGTTATCTTAATGAAAAAGTCTACACGCTTCCACTTGACGGATACACTAAAGCTGCTGCTGGTGAAATCTGCAAATTGAATAGATCCCTCTATATTTTAAAATAGGTATCTCGACAATGGAACTTGTAATTTACTTCACATTTGCAATCTTTTTGGTTTAAGCAATCACAACATGATCATTGTTTATTCCCTAAACCTTCAACTGACTCTTACATAACCCTTCTTGTTTATGTGGATAATGTGCTCGTTACGAGTCCTTATGAAGAGGATAATTCTATGCAAAAATGTTCTTACATGCTAAATTTACTATTAAAGATATCAACCCTGCCAAATATTTTCTTGGCCTTGAAATTGCTAGATCTGATATTGGTTTTTTTGGTTACTCGACCCAGATATATTCATGATATTCTTACTGACAATGGTTCATTGGACGTTGAGGCTCAATCTGCTCCTCTTTTGCCTATCAAACTTTCTGCCATTGCGAATCCTTTATTGTCTGATCCCAAAACTTACCGACACTTAATGAGTCGTCTTCTTTACTTAGTTTCATCCGACTAGATATCTCTTTTAGTGTTCAATGGCTTAGCCAATTTATTTAACGTCTATGTCAGGGTCGTTGGACTGCTGCTCTTCACCTCTGGAGCTATCTTAAAGGTTATTCTGCTTGAAATTTATTTTTTTCCTACTCAAAATGATTTTCGTATATCTGTCTTTTGTGATGCGGACAAGACATCTTGTCGTGATTATCGTCTTTCTTTAACCGGATTTACTAATTTAATTGATGATATTGTATATATTAACACGAGAACATAACAAAGTAGAGAAATATTAAGTACACAGAAAAAATTCTCCTTCTATTTGTGATGTTTTACATTCACTGAATCGTTTAGCTTTCTATAAATATCTCTACATACCCAACCGTATCTTTCGTTTTATAAAAGATATTGCGACCATCTAATTGAGTCCAGGTACAGTATGACTAACAATATCCAAGGATCTTTGTATTTTCTTACAAGAGGATAATTATTTTCATACTATCTTTCTCCTTACATTCTTCTGCCATGCCTGAAATTTGAAACAGAGAGGAAAGGACAAGAAACGTAATCAAACAATTCCTGTCTGGAAACGTTGTTAAGAGAAAGAAGCATAAGAAAAAGAAAAAAAAAACCTGCAGTCCTTATTCATGGTTTGATGTATTTGTGCTCGTCTCCCTGAGAGGTTAACTTTGTGCAGCTCTCGCCTCCTGTTGTGTGATGATCTTGAAACAGAATCCTTTGCTTCGTAATTTTCGATAAGCTTAGTTCCATTATCCATGTCGTCTACATCATCTTCCGATGGAAAAGAGTACAAGGAAAGAACCATAATAATGAGGTTCAACTTCTGCAGAAAATTTGAATATGGTTCTTCTGAATCCGGTGATGCCCCATCTTCTCTCTCGTCGCTGTCTTCCCTCGACTGCTCAATCTCTTGGCATGTCTCTTCTTCTGCAACTTCCGCCATTTCCACTACTGATGAAAGGAGTCAGGCTTTTTTTTTAAAAAAAAAGTTTTTGCTTCCTTCCAAGTTCAACGTGTTACAGATGAAATTGAGGAAGAACAAAAAACTGAATTAACTGTAGAGATAAATGAACAGCTTTAGATTCTTCCTCAAGTTTCCGCTAACAGGACACGATATAGAAATAACATACAAACTGGGCCTGGTCTGTCCAATTAGAACGAGACATTCAATCGTGATAGTTACGATTTCTTTTTGGTGTCTATTTTGAGACGTTGAAATTTATTAGTAAAAGAAAAAGAATAACTAAACTTGGTGGATACGGTAGCTCAAAACGGGTGGATGGAGCTCATTGGCATGAGGAATATCTGGTGTTATTATTTGGAGGACACGACACGTCGTAGCTAAATAACTCACCGTGAAATTATGGTTAAATTTTCAAAACTATTATTTTATTTTTATAATTTAAAACTTATCATTTTAGTTTTAAATTTTTTTAACTATTAATTCTTCTTTAGATTTTACTTATTAGGGTAAATCAATGAATTTTTGACAAATATACATCAGTAAAATTTGACAAAAGGTTGATAATTAAAATAATAATAATTAAAATAATAATTTTTAAATCATAAAAATTAAAATAATAGTTTTAAATATCACCGGATGATTTCAATTCTTAAAATTATTTGCGTTGTTTTGGACTTATTTATTTTTAATAATTTTTAATATTTTTAATATTTTATATTTTTTATATTTTTATATTTTAAAAAATAAAAATAAAGTAAAAACGAAACCAATACAAATAGGTCAAGTGTGTCTGGAAGTTGCCCGCGGTCCATGCGTGGACTACGCTGGCCTGAAGTAAGATAGAATTAGCTTTGCAATTTCTCGATCTACAAAACCTTTCCTAAACACTCAACTAGATGTGAAGTAATCTTATAGATAATTAATAAAATAGATAAGATCTCTCTTCAACTACTTATTAACCCATTAATTGTAGGTCTGTTAAGTTACCAACTCTCATTATGCACCCTAACTCAAATAAATCAAAAAAATCTCTCTATTTGAAGTGATTATAAGCTCAACAATCAATGCAAACAACTATGCATTAAATCAATAAGAATAAATTTGGACAAATAATTCAAAAACAATCCCTGAACTAGATTTAGCTATCCATAAACATATTCAAATAAGTAATATTCACATTCAACATCAAAACGAAGGCAAAGGAAAAGAGAAAACTAATGGTTATGCTTAACGACTTCTTTTCTAAAAATTGGGATATCACTTGTTGAATCTTGAGTATCCTCTCCAAAATTAAGTTCTCCACCTTCCTTTTCTCCACAAAAACCTTATTTTCGGTCTTGTATCTCTCAAAGGGTACAAATTTTTTCTTTAGGCTCCTTACATGTCGTTCTAGCTTTCTATAAAATTTCATCGCAATCCGTGCACTATAAGTGTATCTAGTGCATAACCGAAGTTGCAGTATGAAAACTGATACTGATTTCTGATCTCATTTGTTACCTACAATTTCAAACATCAAAGTGCATCAGCCCATCCTTCCAATAAGTTCATGTTTTCCCATCGAACACTAAATAATACCAAAAGCACGCAAACACATAAAAAATAATGAAAAGGAATTCAAAAGTTCATACTAACTAAGTTTAAAACACAGACAATACATAAAATAACTTAGAAACATAGCGCGAAAAAACAGTTATCAACTTCCCCACACTTAAGCCTTTGCTTGTCCTCAAGCAAATTAAGCACAACCATTACATTTCATCAATTCATTTTCAAAGAGACCATGTGCAAGTAATCTTTCAAATTTCAGCAACTTAAGTATCAAGCTACTAGACACATCATAATTTTTTCATCAGTACACACAAAGAAGCTTAACTTATGATACTATTA